>JAULJZ010187829.1:0-21405 GCA_032270985.1 Heliamphora pulchella | reverse complement strand
CCAAGTTTGTTAATCCAAACACCCAAAGGCAGGACTAATCAATCCCACAGTTCAACCCCCATGCTCACATATACACAACATCCTCATGCTTAATATGCTAACATGTACATGTTATCAAAGCATCTAAACACATGCAGTCAAGTGCACGCAATCAACCTCACACGGTGATGCAACCTCTTTCCATGGCTCTTAGGTATTCGAACCCAGAGCTCTGATACCAAGCTGTCATACCCCACACTCTGGGCCACGTAAAACATCCATAAACAATCAACCACAACACCTAGCTCGAGAATATACTCTCAAAGTAAACCATACATGCATTGTATATAAATGCCAAACAGCATACATTACAAGGCTCCAACGCCGAGAAACATGTATTAAGCTTACATAATACAGATAAAAACGAAATGAAGACTATAACACTTTCACCTCTCCAGCACCTCCAAATCAACCTGCGTGACCGGTACCTGAAGAAAAGTAAATCCAACACTGTGAGCCAAGGCTCAGCAGAAACTAGATAGGCATGCAGTATAAACAAAACATGCTAAAAAAATAAAGTGCATGTTTAGACTCTCTTTCAAGCCTTGAAAACAGTTTGAAAATAGTTTTAGATCACGACTCACAAGAGTTATTAAAATAATTTTCACAAGCAATGGAAAAGCGAGGATAAAAATCATTTTTTGACTCATCAGAGCCTTGAAAACGATTCTAGTATTACGACTCTCGAAAGCCGTTAATACAGTATCTCTTCTATTATTAAAAGCTCTTATCATTAACAGATAAATTTATTTGTCAAATAGTAATAAACATATGTTGTCAACAGATAAATTTATCTACTTTATTTGAATAAGCACTTTTTAACAGATAAGTTTATCTGTTCCAATCATAAAAGCATGAAAGTATGGGGACAGATAAATTTATCTGTCCCATTGCAACAAATGAAGTTATCTGTTCAATTTATAATAGGCGTAGGTGGTGAACAAATAAATTTATCTATTCCAACCAATAAACATGAAGTAAAAGAACAGATAAATTTATCTATTCTTTTAAATAATCATATATAGAGAGAAAATTATTTGTTTTATTATTGTTATTTGTTCATTAATTTTATGGATAAAATTATCTGTTGCAATCAACGATGCAGGTATCTGGACTTCCCAATGAACTCCAATGGGAACCATCCAACAAGCAAGCCATATCGTTGGATGCTGCTTGTGTTTGATGTTGAAAAAGGCTTTTGGTTCCACTATAACTCCTTGAAGACAAGAAAAGACATTGAAGATCAATTCTTAGAAGATACTTTTTTTGGGGTAAGCAATTAATTTACATTATAATTACAATTAAAAATAAATTACTATAAAAAAAACATGATTAATATATAAGTTTTTTTTGTCTTTGAAGAAAATATATATTGAAGTTTTCATGAAAAAGCAACACAAAGAGTAAAAGCATATGTCAAATTTTCATTTATCTCTTGGCCAAAGCATTTTTCAATCCCAAAATTTTGATGCAGTAATTGTACCAGCCGTAGATGCTCCACAACAAAGAGTTGGATCAAGTTTATCTTTTTCATTGCTTTACTTACAATATTATATAGGGATAATTACACTTACCTCCCCTGAAGTTTAAGCTTATTACAGGGAGCTCCTCTGTGGTCTCTGAAATTACACTAACCTCCCATGAGATTTAATTTTTAACATCAATTCCACCAAACTGTTAAAATTTCTGTTAAAATTTAACGAAAATCGCCCCTCCCACCACAAAATCACCATTCATACTTCAAAATCACTCTTCAAACCACCTTTCCTCCCCCACCAAAACCACCATATCCACCCCAAATTTCAACGGAGGGGTGGGAAGGGTGGTTTTGGGGGGTGGGAAGAGGCGGGAGAAAGGTGGTTTGAAGGGTGATTTTATGATGAGAATTTTGGTTTTGGGTGGGACGGGCAGTTTTCGTTAAATTTCAACGAAAATTTTAATAGTTAGGTGCAATTGATGTTAAAAATTAAACCTCATGGGAGGTTATTGTAATTTCAAAGATCACAAGGAATGTCCCTGTAATAAGCTTACACCTCGGGAGAGATAAGTGTAATTATCCCTATTATATATTTTATCTCTTAAATTTATTAACTTTTTTATTTTGTAGGGTTAATTGTGCCATAAATGTTTGCTACCTAATGAAGCAAATTTATGAAAGATAGCAACCTCTTGCAACTAAGAAACATCTGATTGTGAACACAACGAGAACTTTCAGAGCTGAATTACTTCATAAATTCCTTAACGCTTCAAGGTCATGAACCTTGGAAACATACATTCAAAAACTCTTGTTGAAGCCATCCATAGAAGAAAAACAATAGAAAACACATGTTTGATGTAAAAACTCTTGTTTGTAATATTTTTTAATGTAAAAACATTATTTTTTGGTGTGAATACAAAATATAAATTTGTCTGTTATATTTATCTGCACAACGTTACTCAAATAAATTTATTTGTCCTTAATATATAAGCATAACTGATGAGTCAACAGATAACAGATAAATTTATCTATTATATTATACAAAAACACAAGTAAATAACAGATAAATTTATCTGTCCTAACATAAGCACAAGCAAGGCACATATCATTAATAGATAATTTTATCTATTAAAGTAAGCACAAGTGATAAAGACGAAAGAACGCATTAACAGATAAATTTATCTATTACATTATACAAAAATACAAATAAATAACAGATAAATTTATATGTACTATTATAATAAAACACAAGCAAGACACATATCAATAACAGATAAATTTATCTATTATATTATACAAAAGCACAAGTAAATAATAGATAAATTTATCTATCCTAAAATAAGCACAAGTAAAGCACATATCATTAACAGATAAATTTTTCTGTTAAAATAAGCACAAGTGATAAAGACAAAAGAATTCATAAACAGATAAATTTATCTGTCATATTATAATAAACAAAACTTTACTCAGATAAATTTATCTATTCTAATATATAAAACATAACTGATGTGCCCAAAAATTACAGATAAATTTTTTTGTTCAAATATACTTTAAATTGCATAAATAGATAAATTTATCTTTTTTTAATCAACTAAGCACAAGTCACCAACACATAAAATTTAATTTTTATTAAAAACTAAGTGTTACAGCTTTTCCTTACATACAAACTAAAAAATCAAATGAAAAAAAAAATCATGCTTCAAATTGGCTACTTGCAGGTCTTCCGATTATACTTTTTTAACTTTTCACACCTTTCACATCTTACATGCCTAATACTTTCACATCTTTAACAAATCCTCTAAATCTAAGGAGGCAGAATACCAGCAGAATATTCTTCAAAATCAAAAATGACAACTATTGAAATTGGGTATATACATTCATTATATGATAACTAAAAAGTTTTATTGTAAACAACAGGTCAATAAATAAAGCAATATCTTTTCCACTCTTTTGTATAGCTATCACAACATGGGGACATGAAAACCCATTAACCTGTCACTAAGAATAGCTGCAAATCCTCCGATTAATGTCAACCACCACCGAAGGAAAGAATAAACCTCAAAAACAGATGAGCTATAAAAACTAATTGTCCACGTCCTACCTTTATTAAATGCATCAATCATTTTTTTATTCATGTCAAGACAGACGATGGATTTCAACTCCTTTGATGTTTCTCTCATATCGCACATTTGTCTATTAATTAAAATCCTTATTTTATCAACTAATTTTGTAATTGGCAGGTGACGAGCATCACTAATCCAATTATTAAAAGATTTTGAAGCATTTGAACACATCGCACCATAACAATTTTCCCTAAAAAATGCTTTGCTCCAATTCTCAAATGGCAAATTAGAAATAAAATCATGAGCTTTACTACCACCCTCTTTTAAAAAATCTATAAGCTTCTTTTGAAAATCTTAAACTAAATGAGCATATACACATTCTGAAAATAAATTCACCATACGTTCTCGAGATAAATTAGACAAATGCCCTGAATATCTATCCCTTAAATTTGCTTTCAAATGCTGCAAACAGTATACATGTTATCCATTACTAAACAACCTTGGAACATCCTAAGCAAGTGCAGCATGGCGATCACTTATAAACGTAATTGTACGATCACATAAAATCTCAGATAATATACTTAAAAACCAAACCCAATTATCTTCATTCTTAGCATCAACAACAGCAAATGTTAAAAGAAACAAACCTATAACAACAACAAAAAGCATATATAACTATTGAACAAAATATGCTTAACATATAAATTTATCTGTACTGTTGAAAGTATGTTTAAAAAACACATATAAATTTATCTATACCATTAAAATCATGTATAAATAATAAAGATAAATTTATCTATATCATCTAAAGCAGATAAAAAGATCACAGATAAATTTATCTGTCTTATTTAAAGTGCGTACAAAGTTTTATGCCTGAACAAATAAATTTATCTGTTCCTGTGAGACCCGGTCCCTTTTTTTTCATATATACATATTTGACGTGTTAGTTTTTGCTTCTTCAAAGTAGAACAGCAGGTGTATATGTCTGGTTTGGTTTGAGGCTGTGAAATCTATTTTTGTCGCAAAATTTATTTTCTCCATCGACCGGTTGACTGACTGGGTGATCCAGTCGACTGGGTTGACAGTGTGGGGAACCAATCGATTGGACTGGGTGACCCAATCAACTGGGTTGGGTCGATGGACCTTTTTGAGATTCCAATGGCCTTTTTAGTCAATTGTCCTGGATGGTCTGGTTGACTGACCTCTTGTATTTGGGCATGGCCTATAAATATCAGTGTTTTAGAAGATATTTTCATATTTGGTTTCTTCAAGGCTAAGTTTCACATAAAAACTTCACTTTCTCTCTAGCTTTTGGTGGGCCCAGAGCTTGGTTTTCAGCAATCGGATAGCGGATTTTTGGTATCTGTGCCGGGGGCTTCATGTTCATCTGGACAAAATCTTGTTTTGTTGAGGTTCATTTTTTAGGCGTCAAGTTTTTGGCTCAATGAGGTAGGATCCTAGACTATCTTACTACTAAAGGGTGTTACGTGCGATTATATGCTTTTCTATCGTTGAAAAATGCCATAAATGTTACATTTTATGTTTAAACCATGTTTCTTGGGATAAAAAGCATGTTTTACAATTTTTCTTAGTTTATTACTTGTTGTGGGCACGTGGGTGTCCGTAGTTTTTAAAAAGAAGGTTTGAAAATGAAGAGGTTTGTAAAAAGTCGTAAAAATTATGTTTTGGAGGTTTGGAGCTAACCCTCGAGATTGAGTCTTTGATTTTTTAAATGTTTTAATGGAAACAGTGAAAACATTTTGAAAATGTTATTTGGTCTCCATGATTAATGGATGATGTGAGACCCTGACCCGTTTCTTTTTTGAAAAATCATCTAAGTGTTCACAGGAGTAAGAATTTAAGTTTGATCTTGCTTCTTCTGTTCAGTTTTTCTCCCAGCGTTGACCGCTAGAGCGGTGGGTGTGCGCTCGAGCGGGCTGGTGGCAGAGAACGGGTCTGGATGGTGACCGCTCGAGCGGTGGTTGTCTGCTCGAGCGATGGTATGGCAGAGGAGTATGTCGGCAGGAGCCCGCTCGAGTGGTGGTTGGGTGCTCGAGCGGTGGAGGCCTAGCGCGAGATTCTATAAAAATATGAATTTGACACATGTTCGGGTTCAGAGATTTTGCAGGGTTGGTCCCGGGGGCTACGAGAAGTTGCGGAGCGAATTTTAAAAATTAAAAAAAAAAGATATTTTGGAGGCCTATAAATATCTGGAGTTAAATATTTTCAAAAGATATTTTCAAAACTTAACTCCTAAGTTTCCTCCTTTTTCTCTCTGCCTTCTCTCTAACTTCTCGAGGGCTCGGGGTTCAATTTTTGACGATCAGACAACAAATTCTTAGTATCGGCATCGTGGTCTACGCTTTCATCCGGACAGAATTTTATTTTGACGAAGTTCATTTTTGTAAGCAGATCGAGACGTCGAGCTTTTAGCTCAACGAGATAGAATTCTAGACTCTACTACTGTTAAAGGGTACTACGTGTAATTATAGGTATTTTAACCGGTTAAAAATGCATGGAGAACCGATTTATGTTTCGTTAAATCATGTTTTGATTTAAAAAGGCGTTTGTGTTGATTTTGGTTGGATGAAAACAGGTTATGAAATGTTCCTTTTGAGGTTCCATGGTAGTTTCGGGTTTAGATATATCCGAGGGTCTTAAAAAGGTGTTTGGAGGGTTTAATTTGTGGTTGAGATGATGGTTAGTGGGTGTTTGAGGGTTTGGAGGCTTAGAACACCAAGAACAGAAATTTCTGGGTTTTTCTCGGATGGTAGCTCGCTCGAGCGCCCGATGTCCGCTCGAGCAGACTCGCTGTACAGGGTCATTTAGTTTTGATGTTATCTCCCTCATCCGGACTCGAAATTGGGTCGTTCTTGTACTCAAATCAAATCCCCAAAAGTCCTCTTTCCAATGGCACCTCTCTCACTTTAAAATGATTTTTGTAGAAAAAGTTATGACCAAAAGAGTGAAGGTATGTCAAGATTTCCAAACCGTTTTTCATCCATTTTTCGCCAAATGCTTGGGAAAGGTTGTTTTTCATCCTCTGTGGAGCTTTTTATCAATATTCTTGTTCCTTGGAAGTTTGTTTATGGGTGTTTCACGCGACCCGGGTGTCAGGCTGTGATAGTGACAGTTGGCCAGTTACGCTACATGCAGTTATATGTTTTTTCACCGGTTGAAATGCTTATATATCATATGTTATGTTTAAATCTTGTTTCGGATAAAAAGCACGTTTTATGCTCTTCTTGGTTTATTACATGATATGACTTGTGGGTGTTAGGTTTTCAAATGGTGTTCTTGAAAACGGTGAAAATGGTGGTTGTATGAAAAATCTCGACAAATCATGTTTTGGAGGTTTGGAGCTAACCCTTGGGGTCGAGTCTCAGGTTTTTAAACGTTTTTTTGGAAATGGGGAAAAATATTTTGAAAATGTTTTGTTGATCTCCATGTTGATAGATGGATCTGTATATACATGTATAATGTATATTTGTGAAAGGTTTTCATAGTTGAGCAACGGTTCGTTTTTTTAGAATGATTATCTTGATCTACCGGAATGACGTGTATTTGGCACGAGTTGCCCTTGATGAAAGTCTAAAAACGTGCGCAGAGTAGGTACCTTTGTTATCCTTCGGGATAGTTCCCGTAAAGCAGATCGGTTTGGGTGCTTTTATCCCTCGGGTTGTCGAGCCCGTAAAGTCAGTATTTTCGTTGTGGTGCTCCGTATAGAACTTATCTTTACCTAGCAAGTCTTAAGTGATTTACGACTAGGTAATGGCAGGAGTCTATAGTTGTTACCTCTGTCCCCTTGTGATGGAGTCGGTACATAGGATTGAATCATCTTTTTCCGCGATGGTACATTCCACGAGGAAATAATATTTTTTATTACTGTTTTTCCTTAACTGTGGTTGATTATTTGCATTAGTTGAATACCTAGTTTGAAGAATGAAAACATGGGTTTTATGAAATAAAACTGTTTTGAGAGACTTGTGTAGTCTGATGGAAAAACTTGGGGTTTGTGGAAAACCGTTTTGGGTTCGGTGGTTGAGTTTAGCTCCCACCCTATATGATTGCATATTTCTTACTTTACAGTTTTATAGTTTGTTTCTATTGGACTTCGGCTCACGGGTGGAATTTTCTATAAAACTATTTTCAGGTGATGATGTGCATGAGGAGTAGCTCTGATGATGCCCGCGGTGGCGGAAGACTTTTATAGTTTTTTCTTTTTTGGTATGCCTGTTCCTAAAGGTAGGTTTTGTACGCCATAAGGTGATATATCGTATGCATGTTGGATCTATATGTTATTTATTTATAAGAGATCCTTTTGTTGGGTATTCCATTGGTTTCAATAGGCGGATTTAAATGTATGAAAACCTATATTTTTTTATAAAACTAGTGTTTGGTAGATTTTCACGTGACCCCGGATTTTGGGGCGTGACAGATGATGTGGCTGATGGCCGTTAGATGTTTTATACATGATTAATGTATAATTATTTAAATATTTTTGTAGTCGAATTACGTGTTGATTTTTAATGATCTTATAGATGTGTCGTGACAGTGCGTGTGAATTGGGCCGCCATTGCTCGTCGGTGAAAGTCTAGAAACTTGCGCAGGTTGGTGCTTTGTTCCTTCAGGTTAATACTTGTAAAGAAGTGGTGGGTGCTTCGCTTCCTCGGATTAAGCCCGTAAAGAAGTGGTTGCGTTGTTGTGACTCCGTATAGAACTTGTCATTACCTAGTAGGTTTTGAATGACTCTAGTTTAGGGAAATGGGCAGGAGTCTATAGTTGTTATCTTTGTCCCGGGTGTGACAGAGTCGGTACATAGGAATCATTCTCGGTTGTGTGATTTGAGTGAAAAATAGCATTTTGTTACTATTTTTCTTTTACTGTGAAACGTTATTTGTATCATTTGAAATGCGTGGTTTTAGGGATGAGAAACCATTTTGAGGCTAGTGTGAGTCGGATGAAAACTTGGGATTTTGAGGAGTAAAACCGTTTTGAGGCTCACGTGGTTGAGGCGATTTTTATGCTATGTGATTGCATATCATGCTTTACTGCATTTTAGTCTATTTCTGTTGGATTTCAGCTCACGTTGTGGGATTTGTGCAAATCTTTTTTAGGTAGGCGTGGTCACGTAGGTTGATCTTGAGGTGCCCGGCGGTGATTAAGGAGAAGGCTCTTTGTTTTATCCTTGTTAAGAAGTTTGTACCGTTCGTATATGGATCATGTTTAGATATAACATGTTTTAGATTTGAAAGCATGCACAATGTAATTCTTATGGCCGTAGAGCTGATGTATGCATAATTTATATTTTCAAAAGAGACCATGGGTTGGTTGGTTCAACATTTTACAAAAAAGGGTTTTCGGTTGGTTTATGCTTCATTCAAAATCTTGTACTTCGAGAGAGATTTTAAAACAACTTATGCTTCTTTTAAAAGGTAATTTCTTTACCAAAAATGTATATTTTGTTTTTAAAGACTTAGCTTTTGGGGCCGTGACTGTCACGCCCCAAACTCTGAGCCACATGAAACAAAAAAGAAGACTATAACTCTTCCACCTCTCCAGCACCTCCAGATCAACCGCGTGACCGGTACCTGAAGAAAAGCAAATCCCACACCGTGAGCCAAGGCTCAGTAGAAACTAGACAGCCTTGCAGTATAAACAAAATATGCTAGGAAAATCGAAGTGTAGGTTTAGACTCTCCTTCAAGCCTTGAAAACAGTTTAAAAATAGTTTTAGATCACGACTCACAAGAGCCATTAAAACAATTTTCACAAGCAATGGGAAAGCGAGGATAAAAATTATTTTTCAACTCATCAAAGCCTTGAAAATGATTCCAGTATTATGACTCCTACAGGTCGTGAATACAATATTTTGACTCCCGTAGGTTGATAATACAATTTTAAGAAAATTAGACTATCCGTCCCAATATGCAATGCATGCAATCCATGATACATATAGTAATATGCCACACAGGCAAGATCGACTCCCACAAGCCACCACTCCTACAAGCCACGAATGCAACACAGACAGAATTAAACCGACTCTCCCCTGAGCCCGAACAACAGGTATACCTAAACGTTGACTCTCAACCGAGCCCTGACCACAGATCGATCACATACAATTCATATATCTTCTCGACCTTTCACCGAAGGACCCTTATCCGCCTCACAATGTTTTGTCGACCAGGGTCAACAGATATCTTCACGAATTTTCACTGTAGGACCATTATCCGCCATTCATATGCAACTTTACGGACTTTCACCGTGGGGCCACTATCGGCCCTCCATATATACAATGCATCACATGCATATAAAACAACCGTTCACGATCACAAGAGGCACATAGGACCACATACCCGTCCTACAACATACAAGAATAAAACTAATAGTTCTATCCACATAAGATCACGTATGACCATGACGTTTCATATACAACGCCAAAACCACATAATCCACCCACATATTCCGTACATAAATAAACTAGAGTTATAAATGCACATAGCCAATTATAAATGCACATAACCATATAACCTCACAGCATGACGCCACCCGTCACATAACCCAACACGCCATCACATGCCACGCACCTGTCATTTGATACCCGAACGACCCATCCACAAACCGAAACCCGTCCACCCACCGGGACAACCAACACCTAACCTGGAGATCAACACCTGAACCTCCCTCAGATTGATTTTTACCAGAACCCAACCTTAAAATTGAACCATAGACCTACACGTCCCGAACATAACCAACACGCATACAACCGTGCCACAACTCCTCAAATCTAACCATGCACGCTAACCCAAGGACAGCATCTAAACGAAGCACCCAAGGCCACAACACAACCCCTAAACCACCACACGGCCAACCGAACCCCAAAAGGAATTCACAGGTATTTGAATCAACTAATTCCCATAAATCAATCAATTGAATACCATAGGACGCCAATCGGAAACCAAGGACCCGACCAAAATCATCAAAATGAACACCAAACGCCCACACAGGACCCCAGTCAACTGGCCCAAGCCCCCAGTCAACTGAAAACTCTCAAAAAAAGCCAAAAACCCAAAACAGAAGCTTTTCAGTCCACTGACCTCCCAAAAACCCGATCCAATCGACTGATCATGAAGATCCAGTCGACTGACCTGCCGAGAAACCGTTTTTAAGCCTCGGTTTCCACCTCCAAACCCTTGAATCAAAGCCTCAAAACTCCTACACAACACCCTCAGACATCCACACGCCCAAGCCAAACACCAGACTCTCGAAAAAAACTCTCGAAACACGATTTCATCCACCGAAATCGACATAAAACCAGTTTTAAACCCAAAACCCAACTTTTACAGAAAATTAGATCTACAGCTATCTGACCGGTAAAAATACACCCGATTACACGTAGTACCCTTATAAAATATACTGGTCTAAAATTCTACCTCGGTGAGTTAAAAACTCGATGCCTCGAATGTCTCACCGAAATGGAATTTCGACCAGATGAACGCGTAGACCATGACGCCAATAACAAGGATCGGCAGTCTGATCGTTGAAAATCAAGCCCCGGGCCCCCAAGAACTTAGAGAGAAGGCAGAGAGAAAATAGGAAGCTTATTGGAGAAGTTTTTGAAAATATCTAATTTCAGATATTTATAGGCCTCCAAAATATTTAACCCCGAGAACCTACCCCGCATGCATATCTAAACCCGATCATGTATCAAAAATAATAAAAACATGCTCAAATGAAAACATGTAACGCGCGTCCAAAAACGCCAAAAAAGAAAACAGGTCAGGGTCTCACAACTTTACTCCCCTTAAAGGAATTTCGCCCCTGAAATTCAACTCAAGGTTAAAACAAAAAACCGTCGATCGCAATCGACACAGGCATGCGAGATGGTCAGCCAAATCATTTATAGGATATAGTCAAACAAGGTCAGGCATTCTAAACAATGACCAGCTATCTCAAAGACACAGGATCTACAACTCACCCTAACCTCACATCATCACCAGCCACTGCTTTAACATAGTACACCACCCACGAAATCCATCACTAACTCCCAAACGGCTACAACAAAGGAACTGGCCCAAGCCCTGCATACTCAGAAAGTACCTCTGCTCACTGAAGGCATATCTGCATCATCCGGCACGACTGGTGCCCTAGAAGAACTAGGAGCTATCAGGGAATATGCTCGTAGCAGTGTCACTCTGCCCTGTCCACCATAACTCGGCACTGTCGGCTGCCGCACCTACTGAACTGACGTACTCTCACCTGCCATCTGGGAAGTCTGAACCACAAGATACTACTGTCACTCCAGCACATACGAGATCGCTGGTGTGCCCATAGTACTCGGCACACCCTCTCTCTGGGGACAAGTCCTGCGGATATGCCCCGTCCATTTATAGCAAATCGGCAGCTTCATCCCCTGCGACTGATCTGGTATGGAACTCTGAGACTGCCTCAACTGTGGGTCTCGATACTACCTCAGCTGCAGGCAATCTGGAACACGATGCCCCGGCTCTCCACATCGATAACATCTAACCTCCCTCTGCTCTGGCCTCCCCAACGAAGCCACTAAGGGTGCTGGTGTAGAGAACTGCTGTGGTCCAGATGGATGAAAGCTAGGACCAGAGGACCTCTTCCTCTTGCTGGAACGCCCACCTGTCTGCGCCTCTATCCCACCCTGAGGTGTCCTAACTTCCCTAGAAGCTCGAATCTCAGTCATAGTATACTCCACCCTCACTGCTGCCTCCACCAGCTCTATGAAGACACGAAGTCCCATCGCGACTACATGCTCCCTGATCACTAGCCACACGCCCCGCTTGAACCTCATCGATCGCAGCTCGTCTGTGCTCACCAACTCCGGTGCAAATCAGGATAAGCATGTAAACCTGGCCTCGTATTGCATGACGTCCATAGCCCCTGGGTAAGAGTGTAGAACTCCTCCATATACAAGTTTCGCTTCGACGTTGGGAAGTATTTCTCCAGAAACACACCTGTAAATGCTGCCCATGTGACTCCCGCAATGGTCCTAACATACTTCCACCACGCATGAGCAGCACCCCTCACCTGAAAGGTAGCAAAAGAAACCCACAATTCATCCTCCTCAATCTGCAATGTGTCTAGGATCCGAGTCACCAACTCCAGCCACTATGTCGCCACAATAGGATCAGGATCTCCCGCAAAGGGAGGCGGATCCATGCGCCTGAACTCCCGCATCACTACTGTAGCTCTCACCTCAAGCACTCCCACTCTCTCATTAATAATCTCACCTCTAACCAACTGCTGGATAGAACCCACCAGCACACGCAACAACTCCGTCGCGTCCATCGGTCCCAGGGGAGCATTTGCATCCCCAACATTAGGGATAGGAATATCCCCTTGGCCAATAGCACGACCACGGCCTCGCCCTCTCCTCGCCGACATCACGTCTATATGAAAGCAAAACAATACATACGACGCAGCACATCGCATAAACATAAACGCTAAACACCTAGCATGCTAAGACATAGCCACATAGGTTCATGCTAAACAAAACCCCACATACCGAGGAGAACCAACAAGACTGACACGTCAATCTGTATAACCTACTCAGATTCCTTGCTAGAAATCATGTCAGCTAAACGCGTTTCTAACTTGGCCCCCAAGTTTGTTAGTCCAAATGCCCAAAGGTAGGACTATCACTCCTAAGATTCAACCCCTATGCTCACGTATACACATCATTCACATATGACCCGCATGCTATCACGTTCATGTTATCAAACATCTAAACACATGCAATTAAGAACATGCAATCAACCTCACACGGTGATGCAACCTCTTCCCACGGCTCTTAGGTATTCGAACCCAGAGTTATGATACCAAGTTGTCAAGCCCCAAACTCTGGGCCACGTGAAACACCCATAAACAGTCAACCACAACACCCAGCCCGAGAATATACTCTCAAAATAAACATACATGCATTGTATATAAATGCTAAACGGCATACATTACAAGGCTCCAACACTGAAAAACATGTATTAAACATACATAATACAGATAAAAACAAAAAGGATGACTATAACTCTTCTACCTCTCCAGCACCTCTAGATCAACCTGCATGACCGGTACCTGAAGAAAAGCAAATCCCACACCATGAGCCAAGGCTCAGCAGAAATTAGACAGACATGCAGTAAAAACAAAACATGCTAGAAAAATCGAAGTGCAGGTTTAGACTCTCTTTTAAGCCTTGAAAACAGTTTTAGATCACGACTCACAAGAGCCATTAAAACAATTTTCACAAAAAATGGGAAAACGAGGATAAAAACTATTTTTCGACTCATCAGAGCCTTGAAAACGATTCCAGTATTACGACTCCCGCAAGCCGTTAATACAATATTTTGACTCCCGTAGGCCGATAATACACTTTTAAGAAAATTAATCTATCCGTCCCAATATGCAATACATGCAATCCATGATACATATAGTAATATGCCACACAGGCAAGTTCGACTCCCACGAGCCACGACTCTTATGAGCCACGAATGCAACACAGACAGAATTAAATCGACTCTCCCCTGAGCCCTAACAACAGGTATACATAAACATCGACTCTTAATCGAGCCCTGACCATAGATCGATCACATACAATTCATATATCTTCTCGGACTTTCACCAAAGGACCCTTATTCGCCCCACTATGTTTTGTCGACCAGGGTCAATAGATATCTTCACGGACTTTCACCGTAGGACCATTATCCGCCCTTCATATGCAACTTTACGGACTTTAACCGTGGAACCACTATCTGCCCTCCATATATACAATGCAACACATGCATATAAAACAACCGTTCACGATCACAAGAACCACATAAGACCACATACCAGTCTTACAACATACAAGAATAAAACTAATAGTTCTATCCACATAAGATCACGTATGACCACAACGTTTCATATACAACGCCAAAACCACATAATCCACCCCCATATTTCGTACATAAATAAACTAGAGTTATAAATGCACATAGCCAGTTATAAATGCATATAACCATATAACCTCATAGCATGACGCCACCCGTCACATAACCCAACATGACATCACATGCCACACACCTGTCATTTGATACCCGAACAACCCATCCACAAATCGGGACCTGTTCACCCACCGGGACAACCAACACCTAACCCAGAGATCAACACCTGACCCTCCCTCAGACTGATTCTTACCAGAACCTAACCTTAAAACTGAACCACGGACCTACACGTCCCGAACATAACCAACACGCACACAACCGTGCAACAACTCCTCAAATCTAATCATGCACGCCAACCTAAGGACGACATCTAAACGAAGCACCCGAGGCCACAACACGACCCCCAAACCACCACACGGCCAACCGAACCCCAAAAGAAATCCACAGGTATTTGAATCAACTAATTCCCATAAATCAGTCAATTGAATACCATAGGACGCCAATTGAAAACCAAGGACCCAACCAAAATCATAAAAACAAACAACAAACGCCCACACAGGACCCTAGTCGACTGGCACAAGCCCCAAGTCGACTGAAAACTCTCGAGAAAAGCCAAAAACCCAAAACAGAGGCTTTTTAGTCGACTAACCTGAAGGTCCAGTCGACTGACCTCCCAAAAACTCGATCTAGTTGACTGATCATGAAGATCCAGTCGACTAACCTGCCCAGAAACCATTTTTAAGCCTCGATTTCCACCTCCATACCCTTGAATCGAAGCCTCGAAACTCCTACACAACACCCTCGGACATCCACACGCCCAAGCCAAACACCAGACCCTCAAAAGAAACCCTCAAAACACGATTTCATCCACCGAAATCGACATAAAACTGGTTTTAAACCCAAAACCTAACTTCTATAGAAAATCAGATCTGCAGCTATCCGACCGGTAAAAATACACCCGATCACACGTAGCACCATTATAAAATATACAAGTCTAGAATTCTACATTGGTGAGTTAAAAACTTGACGTCTCAAATCACGTGCAAAATCGAGCTTCGTCGAAATAGAATTCTATCCTGATGAACGCGTAGACCACGACTCCAATAACAAGGATCGACAGTCTGATCGTCGGAAACCAAGCCCCAGACCCCTGAGAACTTAGAGAAAAGGCAGAGAGAAAATAGAAAACTTGTTGGAGAAATTTTAAAAAATATCTTTTTGAAAATATCTAACTCTAGATATTTATAGGCCTCCAAAATATTTTTTTAAAAATTTTGAAATTCGTGCCACAACTGCCCACTGCCCCGGGAACCTACCCCGCGTGCATATTTAAGCCCGATCATGCATCAAAAGCAATAAAAATATACTCAAACGAAAACATGTAACACACTTCCAGAAACGTCGAAAAAGAAAACGAGTCAGGGTCTCACAGTGACCCTAGCCTCTTGGGCTATTCTTTTAAATTAAATAAACTCTTGGTAGTGCATTTTACAAAAGTTTTAGCCTTGTCTTGGCTTTATGGGTTTTAACACGTTTGTGTTTGGGCGATTTTGGTGGATTATAGTATCCTAAAACGATTGTTCATGGGTGTTTCGTGTGATCCAAAATTTGGGAAATGACAACTTAGTATCAGAGCTCTAGGTTTGAATACGTAAGAGCTGTGTGAAGAAGGTACATCACCTTATGAGGATGATTGCGTGTGGTTGATTGCATGTGTTTAAGTGTTAATTGTTTTTATAACAAAAACATGACAACTTGTTAAGCATGATAGCTTGTGGAGCATGATAGCTTGTTGAGTATGTGGATGCCGTGTATATATGAGTATGGAGGCTGGACCTTATGATTGATTAGTCTTACCTTCAAGTATTTGGATTAACAAATTTGGAACCCAAGTTAGAAATGCATTTAGCTTACGTGTTTTCTACTAGGGAATCCAAGAAGGTTATCTAAAGTGACGCGTCATTCTTGTCAGTTCTCCTCGGTATGTGTGATATGTTTGCATAATTATTTTGACTATGTGTTGGCATAATTATGTGATACGTGTTAGAAATAACATGATAGATTGACCTTAGGTTATTGTGTTCTATATTTTTTTTATATATGAACTGTGTAACCTTAGAAAGAATGAGACCGTGGTTTGGGTCTTGGATGTGCGACTCGGTTGCAGTTGGTTGCTGAAAGGCATGGTTATGGGTTAAGTGTCGATCGCTTGGTGCATAGTGGAACCATTGATACAAGCACCAATTGCACAAATAATCTTTTGAACCGTTTACTAAACTCATCACACTTAATCTTAATCACGCTTCCAGGGTTTGAGCTCAATATCGTCTCAACATACCAATGGAGCTGATCAAATGACAATGAATAATCCCCGTACAACTGAATTCTTGCCTTTTTAACTCCTAACTAAGCATGATGATAAGATATTGTAAGACTATAATATTGTGTAAAGAATCCAACAATATCAATAGGTTTCATTAATGGCTTATCATGAACCTGCTCAATAATTGCACTAACAACCAAATTCAAACTCATCCGCTTACTTTTTGAAGTATGAAATGTCCTACCACAACTATGCACAATATCCAAACTCCTAATATAACAGAAGCTATTTGATCTATCCAAAATCGAATGAACAAACCACTTACAACTAGTAGATTCTCTTAAAGAACAAGCTGCAGTTACTCTACTTTTATCATTCTACAAAAGATCATATGAAAATCCAACCTCAATGGCATATTTTTCCAAACAACACCTAAATTCATTAACTACACCCTTAAAATACTGCTTGACGTGACTAATTAATCCAGCCTAACCAGTTGACAACAGTAAAGTCTCTTAGTGATGACAAAATTTTTCAATAGAATCAACATCAACAACATCTGAACCTCTACTATAACTACTTTCAATAATAACTCCTCATTGATTACTAGTGCCATCAGAACCTCTACTAGAACTACCTTCAATACTAACTCATTTTTTATTACTAGTGCTATCAGACATACTACTCTCATCACTCATAAAAACGTCTACACGATCAACACGAAGACGACCAACAAGCGACAACATATTCTCAAAATTATTATCATCAACAAGCATACAATTAGTATGATCTTCCACATTTTAGATTCTTCCACTTTCTACAAGCACAATCCAATATATCATCTAACATAAAAACTTGATTTTACTTTCATAACACTCTTATACAATTTATATTTGCAGAAAAACATAAGAGAATCATCCATAACTTGTGAAAAAAATATCGAAACAAATAATTTTCAACTTTAATCGCAGCCTACAATCATGAAATCGAAAAAATAATGTTTAATGATCACAAATCTAAAATCAAAATAAAGAACGTGATGAGAAACATCAAATCAACGGGAAATCACGAGCAATAATGAACAATAACAACAAAAAATTGCGAGCTAGAGTCGCGATGTGATTTTGCGGTAAGAAATCACATCAAAAATTGAGAAATTACATTGAAAAACAATCAAATCATAACACAAATTGAGCAATCATGTTGAAAATTGCGATCTTGTTATTGAGAATCACAAAACGATCATGAAACAAATCCACTTTCTGTTATTGCAATTCGAATTTAAACAAATCTTAACAAACTAAGGTTATTTTTGTCCAAAAAAGTTTCACGCGCCAAAATATAGGACCAATTGCGATTTACATTGGCACTGCATGGACCTTGCGCGTTAAAACTTCTTATTGTGGATGAAAAACAGAACCAATAGTATAATTTGGACCTATCACCAAATTTTCGTTTATTTTAAGGTAAGAATTGTTAATTAAAAAATTTTTACTTAACAACTCTCTACTTTAAGATAAGAAGGTAAGAACTCTTAGAAAATCTTAATGAAAATAAAATAAATATTTCTTTATTTTATTATGTAATTGTTACAAAAAAAAATTATAGGGCCTTAATGAGGTTTAATGGCCATAAGTTACATGTTTTATGGGTAATAAAATTATCATTATATTACAAATTTATTAGAAATTCTATTTTTGTCCTTAAATGAGAAACTAATTTATTATATAAATTAATTATATTATTATTAAATACCATAAAGGCCATAAGAATAAATTATATTTTTGTTACAAATTAAATATGTTTAATTGTGGTGAATTAATTATTTTTTTCAAAGACTCTAAACAGGAAAAGAATATATTTAAATTGTAAACTTACATTTTTCCCTTTCTCTCAACTTTTTTTTGACATTTTAGATTTATAATTTTTTAGTTAATTTTTGAAAAAAAATAAACTTCTTTAAGTAAAATTTTAAAAATATTTTTTCACAAATAACAAATGGAGACACATGCTTCATTCAAGTATCTTCCACAAATATTGTATGATGAATAACATACAAAAATATATAATATAATATAATATGAAATTTTATGTCAAGCCCTGAACCATAGGCACGTGAACTCCACCATATTATCAACTAAAGAGTGGAAACTCCTTTTTAATTCAATTCATCGTCAAACTTCTTGAAAGTAAAGTTCTTGAACTTTGAACTGTTTCAAAAGTTATTTTTTTTTTCAAAAACTTAAAATAATATTCCAAGTGTAAAAATTCAAAACTTCGACAGAGTTTCTGTGAGACCCAATTTCATTTCATTATATGATATATACATGTTTCACGTGTTCTTTTTCGTCATATGTATATTCTCGATGAATGGTTTATGCTTCATTGTTGTAGAACAGTATGTGTAGATGTGTTTTACGCTTTCTAGGGTTTTGTTAAGGTTTGTTTGGTTGGTTCTAATGTTGGAAAACCTGTTCTGGCGTTTCTCAGCGATCCAGTCGACTGGACGGGTTTCCCTAGTCGACTGGATTAGGATTCAGTCGACTGAGTGATGTCGACAAAGGAGTTTCATAGATCTAGAACTCCTTTAGTCGACTGAATTGGCCCATTTAGTCGACTGAATGGACTTTTTGACTGAGCCTATATATATTCCAGCATCTGTTTTTGGTTCTTGAACTCTCATTTTCTTCCTTTCTCTTTGCCTTCTCTCTACTTTTCTGCTGTGCCTAGGCCTAGTTTTTGACGATCAGCTTGTGGATCCTTACTATTCACGCTATTAGCTTCGCTTTCATCCGGTCAGATTCTCGTTCTGACGTGGTTCGAATTTTGAGGCTTCGAGTTTTGATTCATTGAGTTAGAATCCTAGACTATGTTGTCTTTAAATGGTGCTATATGCAATTTTACGCTTTTTTACCAGTTAAAAATGCTTACATATTATATCGTATGTTTAAAACCATGTTTATTGGGAGGAAAAGCATGTTTTTGCGCTTTTATTAGTTTATAACATGTTGTGAGGTGTTATGAATTTGGCAAGAGGAACCTTTAGAGTTGGACTCACGATATTATGGATTTGGTGAGAGAAACATTGTTAGGTTGGACTCATACGTGTGTATTTGAATTTTGATGTGATAATAAAAAAGGACCGTGTTGAGATCTGCGGATCAAGTAAATTTGGGCATAAGTTACTTTTCGGTGAAAGACTAAAAAACTGCGCAGAAAAAGTTTCTCTACCCACCGGCTAGTAAACCGAGAAAGGACGCAGGTCCTGTCGGAAGTATAGGGCGTCTAGTTACTTCACAAGCCTCGTGATAGCCAGGTGGTGATAACGTGACGGGGTTTATATGCCCGTTCGGCATCAGTGCCTATGTTTTAAAACAATGAGTTGGTAGAATCACGTAGATGTGATGGTATTATGTGTGTGTGCGTGCGTGTGTACGCGTTGACAAACTTGGGATTTTCTGTAGTAAAAACCTTTTTGAGTAAACTTTATGCTATGTGATTGCATATCCTGTTTTACTACATCATAGTCTGTTTCTATTGGGTTTCGACTCATATAGTGGAATTAGTTAAAATCTTTTTCAAGTGTTGATGATCACGTGGAGATGATCTAATTATGACCGTGGTGGTGGACGACTTTTATACAGTTTTTCCTTTTTGTTATGAAAACATGTATCACGTGTTGCCTGTTTTTGAAGGCATATTTTGTAAGCATTAAGGCTATATATTATAAATGTATGGACATGTATGCATGTTGCACTGAGAGTGAACCTTGAGTACTCTTTTCATTCCAAATGCTGTATTATTTTTTATGATTGCTTTATTAGTAAAATTCTATCTTTTTTACAAAAATTGTGGTTTGGTGAGCTTCTTACGAGACCCTAGATTTTAGGGCGTGACAACTTGCTATCAAAACTCTGGGTTCGAATACCTAAGAGTCATGGGAAAGAGGGTGCATCACCTGGTGAGGATGCCTGTATATGCTTGCTTGCATATGTTTTAAGTGTTTTTATAACATGCTAATAGCTTGTCGAGCATGATAGGTTATGTTTACATGAGTTTGGAGGTAGGACCTCAAGATTGATTAGTCTTGCCTTAGGGCGGTTAGAATAACAAATTTGGAAGCCGAGTTGGAAACGCATTTAGCCAATGTGTTTTCTAGCAAGAAATCTGAATAGGTTATCCAAATTGACGCATTTGTCTTGTTGGTTCTCCTCGGTATATGAGACGTGTTTAAGGAATCTTAAATGACTATGTGTTAGCATATTTATGTGTGTTATGTTTTTTATGTTAGTGACAGCATGCTATAGGAAAGCTTATTCTGTTATATTATCATTGTATAGAACTATGTCCACGTGGGAGGACGGGCACGAGGTCGTGGCCGAGGTCGTGCGTATGTCCAGGTTCCGAAAGAGGAAGACGCTTATTTCCCACAGGAACAGGTGGGCAGTGTTGACATTGTTAGGGTTGGTATACTGAAAATCATAGTTTTAGTATTTAATTTTATTTTTAATAAAATTAGTTTTTCATTTTATGAGAATCTTTATAAGCAATGTATGTATAT
>JAULJZ010187809.1:0-21415 GCA_032270985.1 Heliamphora pulchella | reverse complement strand
AATTAAATTTAATTGGCGGGTATCAAAAATCTTAACGTGGGGAGAAATGGTAAGCATTTAATAACATGAGCTCAATGTAAGAAGGTCTTGAGATTATGGGTTAGAGGGCAATTATAGATCTTTAGTGGTGTGAACTGTAATTCAGTATTTTATAAAAATTGCAAAAATTAAGATGTCGATTAAGGAATATCAAGATGTCGATTAAATTAAATTGTCAATAACTAAATTTAATTGACAGGTATTGAGAATCTTAACGTGAGAAGAAATGGTAAGCATTTAATAACATGAGCTCAATGCTATATGGTCATGAGGTTATGGGTCAGAGTGCAATTATAATTATTTAGTAGTGTGAATTGTAATTCAGTGTTTAATGAAAATTATAAAAACTGCTGCTAGTTTTTCATAATTGCAGATACCGCTGTGAGGTTTGCTTAATTATAAAAACCGTTAATACGTGTTTGTGTTTCACTGGAAGTCTTACTCATAATTACTCTCCAGGTCCCTACTATAGGCCTATAAATATGCGGGTAGACAGAACTAATTTCATAACTTGTTGTCTAAGACTAAAATTATCTAGGTTCTGCCGGTATGAATTCTCGAAGGATTATAGTCCACACTATATCCGGGAATCGCATAAGGAAATACAGTAAAAGATCTGATAGGAGTTTCAACTCAGATTCAAATCGTAGTTGAAGTTTCGACTGGTAAAAAAGTATTTTTCTAAATTAACTTTGGATGCACGGGTATTTTTTTTGATCGTTCATCATCAAAAGTTTTTATCTAGAGCTCGTTTTGGCGTTTGCCCATCCAGATAATTTTTTTACAGATAATCGTTTGTTAAAAGAAAGATCTTGGTAGTTTTAACTCTAACAATTGGTATTAAAGTCATTTTATTTTTTATTTTTGGTTATCGAAGACGGATAGTTTTAGAACTGTTGCTAACATTGTTTTGCAGGCGTTCTTCCCGATTTTATGATCGTCATTTAATCTTCAAGTTTGATTGAATGATGTGAATGATGATTATTTTTTTTAATCATGTGAATTGTTCGTGATAGATCGAATGTGAGCTTTCGGAACATAGGATCGATGTAATAGTTAGTTTATGTTTTTAAAATATCCGTATAAATTATTTAAGAATAGGTTGAACATGTCGAAGAACACGAAGAACAGAGGTGGCACCGGCAGTGGTTCGGATTTTTACGGGCCACAGATCGCGATAAGTTTTTAATGGTTTTAAATGATTTTTTCAGTAAGTTTTTCTGTAGTATTTATGAATAAAAAATATTATAAAAAACAAATCAAAAACAGTAAAATAAAATCATCAAAACAACACGGTTTCGGCGGCTTTGTCGGCGGCGGTTCAGTGGCAATATTTTTGGTTTTTTGGACTATTTTTTGCGCTGTTTTTTAAACATAAAATATCAGTAAAATATACCTCAAAATAATTTCAAAAAATAGAAAAAAATTGGACCAAAATCACAATTCAAATAGGCGGCAAATAGGCCGGCGGCAGTGGCGCCTGACGGCAGCAGCTTCTAGACAGTTTTTTGATAGTTTTCAGGTTGTTTTTGAGAAGTTCTTTTGATAGAAAGATTCTACCTTTCGAGAGCTTTCCAACGGTATAAAACACGCTGAAAACAGAGTTCGGAATGAGGTCGAAAAAGCCTCAGAAAGTTTGCAGTTCTAGGCGGCAACGTTGGTGAGCGGCGGCAATCTATTCCAGGCAATTTTTCAGTGGTTTTTCGAGCTAGTTTCGAGCATATATTTTTATAGAAAAATAGTACTTTTCGAGCGCTTTCTTTTGATATAAAGTACGTCGAAAACAAAGTTCGAAAAGTGGTCGAAAAAGCCTTAGAAAGTTGGTGGCGCAGTGTTGTGGCGGGCAGCAGCGTTTTTTGAGGTTCGGGCCGTTTTTTCAGCTGTTTTACGTACTGGTTTTGAGAAAAAAATTTTATAGAAAAATCTCATATTTTTAGAGTTTTTCAACGGTATAAAACTCGTCAAAAACGGAGCTCGGATGAGGTGGCAGGAGCCGCTTAATGGTGGCGGCAAAGTGGTGCCGACGGTGGCTGGTGGTTGCCGACGATTTTCTCTCTCCCAATGCTGATTTTGATGTATATTCTGATATATACGAGACTGATATATTATATATTGATATATCAGATAGTATCAGAAAGCTTGATGCAACTAGGATACTGAATCAAAGGCGAACAAGGTTGAAACAGCTGATTCTCTTAAGAAAACTAAAACACCTCAGTGTTTCACTTTGATCATAAAACTGGGATATATGCATATCGTGTTTATATATATATGAACTGCGTGGATGATTGCATATCTGTTTTATTTATCCTGTTAATTTAATTAATTCAAAAATTCGATTTTAATTAAAATATTTTGTAATGAAAAATAAAATTAAGTTTTTTTAATTAATTAATTTTAATTAAATAAATTTTTTTTAGATATTTTATTTTTTTACAAAATATCACGTTTAAGATGATTTATTTTAAATCGGATATCTTGAAAAAATGTGAAAATTAATTCTGAATTTTAAATTTATTAAATAAAAAAATATTTAATCAAAATAAATTATTATTTTTCAAAAAAAATAGAACAAAAAATAAAATAAATAAATGACTTTAATCACTACCTTAGTTGAAAAGCTAGAGGAAAAACTGTACATTTATTAAATTTTATTTGTTACGCATTTGAACACTAAAAGATGGTTTGATAAATCAAAATTTTTAGAATTGTGTACACAGAAAGATATTTAATTCTTTCAGATCGTGAGACTTTCGAAATTAATTAATTTATTTTAATTAAACGAATTTTTATAACCTTAAAAAATATTTTAAAAGTCAAAGTGGGAGAAAAAATTTATTCACAGATAAATCCTGCGGTCTCCATCACCAGTTTGTAGGTGATGTAATTAAATACTATGTGTTGGCAGTAAGGCATTCATTTCCATCGGACAGATTAATTGCGGTATCCCCAATACAAATCTTCTTTAGGAATAATTCTGGATAATTGTTAGTGTAGATCACTTCTCTATCTGAAGGGTTCATTGCGAAGCGATTGATTTGGAATTAGGTGATGGTTAACACCTAGTTGTATAAAATAGCATACTCTTCATCTAAGTCACTGCTATTATATACTGGACCGAAATTATGTCAGCTATTTAATTTTACTTAGCATGGTCAGTTGTCTAGATAGTAAAATAAAAAAGAATTGAGCTGTCTAGTCTTATGAAGAATAGTAGACGTCCTCCTATCGAGGCATACTATTCTCAGGTTACCAGGCTGTTGGCGAATTAATTTTAAAATAATAGAGCGAACCAAATTAAAATAAATTCAAAATTTTGCTCATCATAATTAACGATTTTTTTTAATTATGTGATTCTTAGAATTAAAATGGCTTTCAACCCACTCGCTTAATTACTCAAAGAAAATAAACTAACAGGACTGAATTTTGTTGACTGAAAATGTAAATTGGATATAGTTTTAACTACAAATGGTATTTTTTCAATACCAGAAAATGTGTTTATTTCTGAAAAAGGTTCCTCATTTGGGCCAAAAGGTATGAAGAAGAAAAATGTTCAGAAATAAGAAGAAAAGATTTCTAGGGTAGTTAGTGGGCCACGGACTTGTGTGAAAAAGCCAAAAGGCAAATATTTTCACTGCAACCAAACTTGGTACTGAAAAAAGTTATGTCCAGTATTTCTCAAAAGATAGAACAAAGAGGGTAATTTCTGTTCACTGGTTGTGGAAACATATTTAGTGGTGTTATCTACCGGTACCTTGTGTGTAGATACAAGAGCCATTAATTATGTCTGCAATTCATTACAGGAGTTCCGTGAAACCCTACAACTTGGTGATATGGAGATTTACCTGCATATGGGCAATAATACAAAGGTTACACTAGTTGTAGTATGAGATGCCACTCTCAATTTTGGTAGGGATCTGATTTTAATATTGAGAAATTGTCATTATGTACCTGCTATTAGAAGGAATTTAATTTCAGTTTCTGAATTGGTTAAAGACGGATATTTGATTTATTTTAATAACTATGTGGTTATTAAGGATAATAAACGGGTTATCTATTCTGGTACATTGGTGAATGATCTTTATATTATTACTCTAATCTCTTCTCACTGCAACTGACTGAAATGAATAGCATATCTAATTTACCATATAAGAGAAAGTTTTCTTTTTTAATGAACCAAACGTTTCTTTGGCACTTACGCTTGGGTCATATTAATCTAAAAAGGATAAACAATCTGGTAGCCGATGAACTTTTGTGTTCATTGGAAGTGGATGCACTTTCAGTCTGTGAATCTTGCTTAGAGGATAAAATGATTAAGAGGCCATTTTCGACCAAAGGCTATAGAGATAAAGAACCGTTGGGGCTGGTTCATTCTAATGTGTATGGTCCTATGACAATCTAGGCTAGAGGTGGCTTTGAGTACTTCATCAGTTTCATTGATGACTACTCAAGGTATGGATACATTTGCCTGATGTACCGTAAATTTGAATGCTTTGAGAAATTCAAAGAATTCAAGACGGAGGTGGAGAAACGTTTGGGTAAAAGTATTAAATCACTACGATCCAACCATGGTGGAAAATATCCATTTAGAGAGTTTAAAGACTACTTGTCATCAGAAGAAATTACATCCCAGTTGACTGCACCTGGCACTCCGTAGTAGAATGGTGTAGCAGAAAGAAGGAATAGAATTCTTATGAAAATGGTAAAGTCCATGATGAGTTATTCAAGTTTACCCGATTCGTTTTGGGGATTCTCTTTAGAAACAGCGGCTTACATTCTGAACTTGGTACCTTCTAAGTTAGTACCTTCTACTTCCATAAAATTGTGGACCAGGCGTCAGCCTAGTCTGAAATACATTCAGATTTGGGGGTGTCTAGCACATGTGCTGAAAGGGAATGCGGGTAAGTTAGAACCGAGGACAGAAGTCTGTTTCTTTGTAGGGTATCCCAAGGAAATGAAGGATGGTCTGTTTTATAATCCTAAGGATCATATGGTCATTGTTAGCACCAATGCCTGATTCTTGAAAGAGAATTATATTATGGATCATAGGCCCAAAAGCAATATTATTCTGGAAGAACTGAGAGAAAATACCAGTAGAACGGAAGAATAAGTCACTGATATCCCATTACTTTGTCGTAGAGGAAGGATTATCGGGACATATGCAAATTAAGAACAGGGTGCTGATGCACAGGGTTCTGATTCTGCACAGTGTGTTACTTCTAGTACAAAACACAGGTAGTGCCTCGTCGTAGTGGGAGAGTTGTTCATCAACTTGACCGGTATATGTTCTTGGAAGAGTCTTTTAACAGGATCCCGATAGAACTAGATACCGAGCCCTGTAACTATAATAAAGTACTTCAAGATAAATATGTAGATCTTTGGTAAAGGGCTATGAATTCAGAGATAGAATCTATGTATTCCAATCAGGTCTGAAAACTTGTAGAACCACCTGAAGGGATAAAACCTATTAGATGCAAGTGGATCTACAAGAAGAAGAGATGAGTAGACGGGAAGGTTAAAACCTTTAAAGTTAGGCTTGTTGCTAAAGGGGTCACTCAGAAAAAAAGGATCAATTATGAGGAAACCTTTTCACCGGTAGCATGTTTTAGTCTATCTGGATTCTCTTATCCATTGCTGCTGATTTCGATTACAAAATCTGGCAAATGGACGTCAAGACGACTTTTCTTAACAGAAGTCTTAACGAGTGTATTTATATGATACAACCAGACGAATTCATTACAAAGGACCAGGAACACATGTTGTGTAAACTTAAGAGATCTATTTATGGACTTAAACTGGTATCGAGTTCTTGGAACACTCGGTTTCATCAAGCCATAAAGTCTTATGATTTTGATCAAAATCTAGATGAGTCTTGTGTGTACAAGAAGCGTGACGGAAGCGTGGTGATCATCCTAGTACTTTATGTAGACGATGTCTTGCTCATCGAAAACGATGTGGAGGGCATTATCTACTGTTAAAATATGATTATCTGGACAGTTCGATATGAAGGACTTAGGAGAAGCCAGTCACATCCTTAGGATCAAGCTTGCGCGAGATCGAAAATAAAGAATGTTGGACTTATCACAAGCAAAGTATATCGGTAATTTCCTTGCTTGTTTTAGCTTGCATAATTTTAAGAAAGGGTTTCTCCCTTTCAGGCATGGAATCACTCTATCCAAGGATTAGTATCCTAAAACACTTGATGAGATAGAGAAGATGAAGGCGGTTCCTTATGCTTAGGTAGTAGAAAGTTTCATGTATGCTATGCTTTGCACTAGACCCGATATTTGCTTTGTCGTTGGCATAGTTAGAAGATATCAGTCTAACGCAAAGTAGGTGCATTAGACTGCAGTAAAGAATATAATCAAGCTCCTGAAAAGAACTAAGAATTATATGTTGATTTACTAGACAGACAATCTCGTACTTTTGGGGTGCACTAACTCAGATTTTTAGTCAGACATAGAGCTTACATCAGGAGACAAACTTTCAGATCCTTTACAAAGAACTTACCGGCTAAGTAGAGGGCATGGGAGTCAGATGTATGGCAGCATGATTTTGAGTAGAAGTAGGAGATTGTTAGGGTTGGTATACTAAAAATCATATTTTTAGTATTTAATTTTATTTTAATAAAATTAATTTTCTATTTTATGAGATTCTCTATGAGTATTGTATGTGTATCATTTCTTTAATGTTATATATGGTTGTCTAATATTTTGTTTAGTATTTAATTTAGTGTGTAGAGTATAGTTTGCATACAGAAGATCAGATTTTAGATTCTTACAGAAAATAAGTTTTATATTCACGGTTTAGATAGAAATGGACATACCATCGGTACAACTATAGTACAGAGTTTTAGTAGGCCTATCTTGGTTACAGGGAACAGATAATAGCGTCGTCTATTGTTCTAACTCTCTGTGCTAGTACACTTTGAGTGTATTGAACGGGACATTTAGGGTAATTAATTTTATACTGACTACATAAATTAATTCACACTCCAAGGTTATTATGAATAGTTCTTATTCTTTTAATCCTGAAATTATTATTGATTTGCGTATATTTAATATTCGTTATTTTGAATCATTAGAGGGTGCGATCTTATATGGGTCTATATTTTCAGTGAGTTGGATAGCGGTATTATTTATATGAAAAATATTAATTATTGACGGAATCTACGTCCCAAAGGATCGAGATTGATGATACCCTCTCAAGGAAGCTTATAAATTTTGATCAGGCCAAACCTTGCAGGTGGATTTGATTATTCGGCGGTCAAATAAGTTAAGCGGAAGGGTTTAACAAATATCAATATGCCGATTAAATTAAATTGTCAGTAATTAAATTTAAATGGCAGGTATCAAGAATCTTAACATGGGGAGAAATAGTAAGTATTTAATAACATGAGCACAATGCTATATGGTCTTGAGATTATGGGTCAGAGTGAAATTATAGTTCTTTAGTGGTGTGAACTGTAATTCAGTATTTTATGAAAATTGCAGAAATCGCAGCTAGTTTTTCATAGTTGCGGATACCAGTATGAGGTTTGTTTAATTGTAAAAATCGCTAATACATGTCTGTATTCCACTGGAAGTCTTACTCAAATTACTCCACGGGCCCTTGTTATAACCCTATAAATATGCGGGTAGTCTGATAGAAGTTTCAACTTGGATTCAAATTTTTGTCGAAGATTCGACCTGTGAAAATGTATTCTTCTAAAATTAACTATATGGTTGCATGGGTTTTATTTTGATCATTCGTCATCAAAAGTTACCGTTTCAGCATTTGCCCGTCTAGTTATTTTTTTTGGATGATCATTTACAAAAATAAACATTTTGGCAGTTTTGCCTCCAACAATTGGTATCGTTTTTTATTTACGATTATCGGCACTATGTAGTCTTAGAACTGTGCTACCTATTGTTTTGCAAGCGTTTTAATCTCAGTCTTATGATCGTCGTTTATTTTTCATACTTGATTGAATAGTGTGAATGATGATTATTTTTTTAATCACGGGGGTTGACGGTGATAGATCCAATGTGAGCCTTTGGAACAGAGAATCGATGTAATAGTTAGTTTCTATTTTTAAAATATATGTTTAGATTATTTAAGAACATGTTGAATGTATCAAAGAACACGAAGAACTGCTGCGGTACCGGCGGTAATTTTTGGTTTTAATTGGCCACGAATCACAGTAAATTTTTATTTGTTTCAAATGGTTTTTTCCTGTAAGTTTTTTTTGCAGTATTTATGTATAAAAAACTGTGACAAAAATATGTTAAAAATAATGAGAAAAAACACCAAAACAGCCCATCACCGGTGGCTTTGCTGGCGGCGGTGCAGTTACGATTTTGATGATTTTTAGGCCGTTTTTTGGATTATTTTTGAACAAATTGTAAACATAAAATAGCAGTAAAATATACCGAAAAAACTACTTAAAAATAAAAAAAACTGGGCCAAACAGTGCATTAAACAGACGACAAATAGTGGTTGTCCGGCAGCAGCAACTGGAGGCCCTTTGGGGCTATTTTTGAGGTTTTTCGGAACTGTTTTTGAAACGTTCTTTGAAGTAACGTGTAGCTGGATATTTGAGATATTTTTTTAAAAAATACCAGCATCAAAGAAGCACCATAAAAAGCCCAAATAGGGCCTAAAACAGACGGTGACGCACAGGGGCAGCTGCAGCTGCAACAGCTTCGAGCTGTTTTTTGGGCAGTTTTTCGGACTGTTTTCAAATAGATTTTTTAATAAAAAAATTTCATATTTCGAGAGCTTTTGAACGGTATAAAGTTCTTTAAAAACAGAGCTCGGATGAGGCGGCAGAAGCCACATGAAGTGGGAGGCCAAGAGGCGACGCCGACGGCTTGTGGTGGCCGGTGGTGGTTCTCTTTCTCGGGGTTATTTTTCCTGCATTTTCTGATATATACGAGACTGATATGATATATTCTGATATATCAAAGTGTATCAGGAAATCCTGATACAATCGTATCACAGAATCAAAGACAAATAAGGATTGATAAAGCTTATTCTCTTCAGTGAGATAGAAACGCTTCAGCGTTTCACTTGAATCGTAAAATCGGAATATATGTATCATGCTTATATATATATGAACTGCGTAGATGATTGCATATCTTTTTTATTTATCCTGTTAATTTAATTAATTCGAAAATTTAGTTTTAATTAAAATATTTTGCAATGAAAAGTAAAATTAAGTATTTTAATTAAATGAAAAAATTCTAGATATTTTATTTTTTACAAAATATCACGTTTAAGATGATTTTTCATAAAATTGAATATCTTAGAAAAATATAGAAATTAATTTCAAATTTTGAATTAATTAAATAAAAAAATATTTAATCAAAATAAATTATTATTTTTCAAAAAATGTGGAACGAAAAATAAAATAAATAAATGCCTTTAATAAATACCTTAGCTGAAAAGCTAAAGAAAAACTGTGAATTTATTAAATTTTATTTGTTACGTATTTAAACAGAAAATGTTAGTTTGGCGAATCAGAATCTTTGAAATCATGTACCCAGAAAAATATTTGATTCTTTCATATTATGTAATTTTTCAAAATTAATATATTTATTTTAATTAAATGAATTTTTATAACCCCCAAAAATATTTTAAAAATCTAAGTGGGAGAGAAAATTTATTTATAAATAAATTTTGTGGTCTTAATCACCAGTTTGTAAATGATGCAATTAAACCCTACGTGTTAGCAGTACGGTCTTCCTCCCCATCGGACAGATTAATTGTGATATCGCCAGTACAAACCTCCTTTAGGGATAATTCTGGATAATTGTTAGTGTGAATCACTTCTCCTTCTGATGGGTTCATTGCGAAGCAAATGATTTGAAATTAGGTGATGGTTAACATTTATCTGTATATAATAGTATCATCTCCATTTGAGTTACTGCTATTATATACTAGACTGAAACTATGTCAGTTACTTAATTTTACTTGGTAGAGTCAGTTACCTAAATAGTAAAATTAAAAGAAATTGGCCTCTTTGAACTAACAATAGATAGTAGACGTCCTTCCATTGAGACATGCTATTCATAGGATTTCAGGCTACTGGCGAATTAATTTTAAAATGGTATTGGGAACTAAATTAAAATAAATTTAAAATTTTGCTCATCATAATTAACGGTATTTTAAATATGTGATTCTTAGGACTAAAATAGCTTTCAACCTACTCACTTTAATACTCAAAGAAAACAAACTTATGGGACCAAATTATATTGATTGGAAATAAAACTTGGGTGTTATTTTAACTTTCAAAGATTACAAATTTGTATTAACTGAGATATGTCCACCAGTACCTGATGTTGGGGCGACCGAACAGGAAATTAGGGCCCATCAAAAGTAACAGAAAGCTAATCAGATGGCTTATTGTTACATTTTGACTTTAATATCAAATATTTTGCAGTATAAGCATCAGTCTATACCCAGTGCCTATAACATGATTATGAACCTCAAAGAAATGCTTGGAGATCAAAATTGTGTTGCTAGGAAGGTGGCCATAAAGTCTTTGATGAATGCAAATATGGCTGAAGACACCCCAGTTAGGGATCATGTTTTGAAGATGGTCGGTCTTCTGAATGAACTGGAGATCCTTGGAACTGAAATTGACGGAGAATTCAAGTCGATATTATACTGCAGTCACTGCCTGAAAATTTTAAGCAGTTTTTCTTGAACTACACCATGAACAAGCTTAGCTTTTTATTGGCAGAACGTCTTAAGGAACTTAGGCAGCTGAGGGTGTTCTTAGGAAGTTAGGTTCTATGTATATGGCTGAGAAGGATTCTTCATCTAAGCTGAAAGGCAAGAAGAAGAAAAAGGTTTCGACACAGGGAAACACAAGTTCAAAAGCAGTTAAGGGACTAAAGCTGGTGTGAAGAAGCTGAGAGGCAAGTGCTATCACTGTAACCAGTTTGGGCATTGAAAAAAGTAGTGTCCGATTATTCTTATTAAGCAAAATAAACTAGGTAATTTCTGTTCACTAGTAATTAAAACATGTTTAGCGGTATTATCTACCAGAATCTAATGTGTAGATACGGGAGCCACTAGTCATGTCTGCAATTCTTTGTTAGGGTTATAAAAACTAGGTAGCTTAGTGATAAAAAAATTTACCCACACATGGGTAATAATACAATGGTGATAGTAGTTGTAGTATGATATGTCACTATCAGCTTTAATAGATATAGATACTTCTTTTGAAAGATTGTCTTTATGTACCTTCGATAAGAAGAAATTTAATTTCAGTCCCGAGTTTAATAAAGGAAAAATATTCTATTCATTTTGGTGACTCTGTGGTTATGAAGAAAAATAAACATTTTATTTATTTTGGTACATTGGTGGATAATTTGTATATTCTATCTCCTATCTCTCCAGTACTGTAACTAACTGAAACGAATAACACATTCATGTTACCATATAAGAGAAAGTTTTATTTTTTTAATGAACCAAACGTTTGCTTGGGTCATATAAATCTAAAACGGATAAATATACTAGTAGCAGATGAACCTCTGAGTTCATTGGAAGTGGAGACACTTTCAGTCAGTGAATTTTGCTTAGAGAGTAAGATGACCAAGAGGCTCTTTTCGGCCAAAGGTTATAAAGCTAAAGAACCGTTGGAGCTGGTGTATTATGATGTGTGTGGTCTTATGAAAATCCAAGCTAGAGGTGGCTTTGAGTACTTCGTTAGTTTCATTGATGATTACTCAAGGCATGGATACATTTACCTGATGCTCTATAAGTCTGAATGCTTTGAGAAATTCAAAAAATTCAACGCGGAGGTGGAGAAGCGTTGGGTAAAAATTTTAAAGCACTACGATCCGAGCATGATGGAGAATTCCTCTTTGGAAAGTTTTAAGGATTACCTATCATCAGAAGGGGATTACATCTCTGTTTATTGCACTTGGAACTCCGTAGTAGAATGGTGTAGCAAAAAAAATCGAATAGGACTCTTATGGAGATGGTAAGGTACATGATGAGTTATTCAGGTTTACCAGATTCATTTTGGGGACTCGTTATAGAGACAACGATTTACATTCTGAACTTGGTACCTTCTAAGTCAGTACCTTCTACTCTCATAGAATTGTAGTCCAGGCGTAAGCCTTGTCTAAAATACATTCGAATTTTGTGGTGTCCAGTATATGTGCTGAAAGGGAACGTGGGTAAGTTGAAACCGAGGACAGAAGTCTATTTCTTTATGAGGTATCCCAAGAGAACGAAAGGTGGTTTATTTTATAATCATAAGGATCATAAGGTCATTGTTAGCACTAAAACCCAATTCTTGGAAGATGATTATATTATGAATCACAGGCCCAATAACAAAATTATTCTGAAAGAACTGAGAGAAAACACCAGTAGAACGGAAGAACAAGTCATTGATATCCTATTACCTCATCGTAGTGGGAGGATTATCGGGACATGTGCAAATCAATAATATGGTGCTGATGCATAAAGTTTTGATTCTGCACAGCGTGTTACTACTAGTATACTGACACAGGTAGTGCTTCGTCGTAGTGGGAGGGTTATTCATCAACCTGATCGGTATATGTTCTTGGGATCATCTTTTGACAGGATCCTGACAGAACTAGATACTAAGCCCTATAACTACAATGAAGCACTTTAGGACAAAGATGCAGATCTTTGACAACGGGCTATGAATTCAAAAATAGACTCTATGTATTTCAATCATGTCTAAAAACTTATAGAACCACCCAAAGGGATAAAATCTATTAGATGCAAGTGGATCTATTAGAGAAAGAGAGTAGTAGATAGGAAGATTGAAACATTCAAAGTTAGGGTTGTTGCTAAAGGGTTCACTAAGAAAGAAGGTATCAATTATGAGGAAACCTTTTCGCTGGTAGCCATGTTTAAGTCTATCTGAATTCTCTTATCTATTGCTGCACATTTCGATTACGAAATCTGGTAAATAGATGTCAAGACAACTTTCCTTAATGGAAATCTTGATGAGTGTATCTATATGATACAACCAGATAGATTCATTACAAAAGGTTAGTTTACTGAAAATCATATTTTTAGTATTTAATTTTGTTTTTATAAAATTAATTTTCTATTTTATGAGAATTTTTATGAATATGTATGTGTATCATTTCTTTAATGTTATGCATGGATGCTTGATATTCTATATAATATTTAATCTGGTGTGTAGAGTACATCTTGCACACAGAAGATCAGATTTTTGAATCTTGCAGAATATAAGTTTTACGTTCATAATTTAGATAAAAATGGACATTCCATCGGTACGACTGTACCACAGAGTTTTAGTAAATTTGTCTTGGTTATGGGGAACAGATAATAATATTGTCTATTGTTTCTGTTGAAGGCAATACTGCCAAGATCATTGTTTTTGTAAAAGATTTTTGATAAAAAATTAACTGGACTGGTAAACGCCGAAACGGGATTCAGATAAAACTTTTGATGACGAACGATCAAAATAAAATCCGTGCAACCAAAGTTAATTTACCAAAATACCTTTTGTTGATCGATTCTTCGACTACGATTTGATTCCGAGTTGAAGTTCCAGAAAGATCTTCTACCTTATTTTCTCATGCGATCCTCGAACATAGTGTGGGTTACGGACTATCGTGAACTCGTACCGGCAGAACTTAGATATATTTTAGTGTTGAAAGAAAAAATATGATATATCTGATATATGATATATGAGATATCAAACTGGTTCAGCCTATCCGTATATATTTAGGGCTACAGCAGGGACCTGAAAATTAATTATGAGTAAGACTTCCAGTGGAATACTACCTACCAGCGATTTCTACAATTATGGAAAGACGCAGCGGTTTCTACAATTTTCATAAAATACTGAATTACAGTTCACACCACTAAAGAACTGTAATTGCACTCTGACCCATAATCTAAAGACCTTCTTGCATTGAGCTCCTGTTATTAAATGTTACCATTTCTTCCCACGTTAAGATTCTTGATACCCGCCAATTAAATTTAATTACTGATAATTTAATTTAATCGGCATCTTGTTAATCCTTAAGCACTTCTGCTTAACTTATTTGACCATCGAATAATTAAATCCACCTGCAGAGTTTGACCCGGTCAAAACTTATCAGTATCTCTTAAGGGGGTATCATCAATCCTAATTTTCGGGACGTATATTCCGTCAATAATTAATATTTTTCATATAAATAATACTGCTATCCAACTCACCGGGAATATAGACCCATATAAGATTACACCCTCTAATGAATCAAAATAACGACTATTAAATATAAGCAAATCAATAATTATTTCAAGATTAAAATGATAAGCACTATTTATAATAACATTTGGGTGTGAATTAATTTATATACTCAGTACAAAATTAATTACCTAAAATGTTCTGTTTAATACACATAAAGTGTATTAGTACAGAGAGTCGGAACAATAGACAACGCTATTATCTGTTTCCCGTAATCAAGACAGGCCTACTAAAACTCTGTGTTATAGTTGTACCGATGGTATGTCCATTTTCATTTAAACTGTGAACATAAAATTTATGTTCTGCAAGAATCTAAAATCTGATCTTCTATGTGTAAGCCGTACTCTACACACCAGATTAAATACTATACAGAATATCAGACATCCATCCATAACATTAAAGAAATGATATACATACATTACTCATAAAGATTTTCATAAAATAAAAAATTAATTTTATTAAAATAAAATTAAATATTAAAAATATGATTTTTAGTATACCAACCATAACAATCTCATACTTATACTCAAAATCATATTGCCATACATTTGACTCTCATGCCTTCTACATGACTATCAAAAGTCTTAACCGGCAAGCTCTTTGTAAAAGGGTCTGCAAGGTTGTCTCCTGATACAATCTTGGTCACAGCAACATCACCTCTCAGTACAATTTCTCGTATCAGGTGATACTTACGCTCAATGTGCTTGCATTTTTTATGAACCCTTGGATCTTTTGAGTTTACAACTGCTCCGCTATTATTATAGTAAAGTGTAATAGCCGACTGAACTGAAGGTACCATCTCTAGATCCAACAGGAAGTTCCTGAGCCAAACGGCCTCCTTAGATGCTTCAGAAGCTGCCACATACTCGGCCTCCATAGTGGAATCAGTAATGCAGGACTGCTTAATACTTCTCCAATTTATAACTCCACCTCCTAAGGTAAACACATATCCTGAGGTAGACTTACGAGAATCCTTGTCAGACTGAAAATTTGAGTTTGTGTACCCTAAAGATACTAGGCTAGCTGCCTGGTAAACCAATATTTAATTTTTTGTCATTTTTAGATACTTGATTATATTCTTTATCACAGTCTAATGCTCTTGCCTTGGGTTAGACTGATATCTGCTTACTATGCCAACGGTAAAATAGATGTCGAATCTACTACAAAGCATAGCATACATGAGGTTTTCTACTGTCGAAGTATAAGGAACCACCTTCATTCTCTTTATCTCATCAGGTGTCTTAGGACACTGATCCTTGAATAGAGTGATTCAATACCTGAAAGAGAGAAACCTTTCTTGGAATTCTGCATGTTAAAACGAGTAAGGATATCATCGATATACTTTACTTGTGATAAGCCCAACATCCTTTATTTTTGATCTCGCACAAGTTTGATCCCAAGGATATGACTGGCTTCTCTCAAGTCCTTCATTTCGAACCGCCCAGATAACTACACTTTAACCGTAGATAATGTCCCACATCATTTTCGATGAGCAAGATATCGTCTACATAAAGTATTAGAAAGATCACCACACTTTCATCACGCTTCTTGTACACACATGACTCATTCGAACTTTGATAAAAACCATAAGACTAATGGCTTGATCAAATCGAGTGTTCTAAGACCTCGATGCCTGCTTAAGTCCATAAATGGATCTCTTAAGCTTACACAACATGAGTTCCTAAACCTTTGCAATGAATCCATCTGATTGTATCATATAGATATACTCGTCAAGACTTCCGTTAAGAAAAACTGTCTTGACGTCCATTTGTTAGATTTCGTAATCGAAATGTGCAAAAATGGATAAGAGAATCTGGATAGACTTAAACATGGCTACCGGCGAAAAGGTTTCCTTATAACCGATCCCTTCTTTCTGAGTGAACCCTTTAGCAACAAGCCTAGCTTTGAAGGTTTCAACCTTCCCGTTTGCTCCTCTCTTCTTCTTGTAGATCCACTTGCATTCAATGGGTTTTATCCCTTCGGGTGGTTCTACGAGTTCTCAGACGTGATTGAAATACATAGATTACATATCTGAATTCATAGCCTTTTGTCAAAGATCTGCATCTTTGTCTTGTAGTGCCTCATTGTAGTTACAGGGCTCGGTATCCTATTTTGCCTGGATCTTGACAAACGACTCTCCCATGAACATATACTGATCAGGCTGATGAACAACCCTCCCACTACAACGAGGCACTACCTGTGTCTGTGTACTACAAGTAATAGGCTGTGCCGAATCTGAACCCTTTGCATCAGCATCCTGTTCTTGATTTGCAATTGTCCCGATAATTCTCCCACTACGACAAGGTAATAGAATATCAGTGACTTGTGGTTCCTCTTTCATTCTACTGGTATTTTCTCTCAGTTCTTCCAGAATAATTTTGCTATTGGGCTTGTGATTCATAATATAATTGTCTTCCAAGAATCGGGCATTGGTGCTAACAATGACCTTCTGATCCTTAGAATTATAAAATAGACCACCCTTCGTTCTCTTGGGATACCCCACTAAAAAACAAACTTCTGTCCTCGGTTCTAACTTGCCTGCGTTCCCTTTCAGCACATGTGCTAGACAGTCCCAAACCTGACTTAGAAGGTACCATATTCAGAATGTAAGCTGCTATCTCTAAAGCGAGTCTCCAGAACGAATTTGGTAAACTTAAATAACTCATCATTGACCTTATCATCTCCATAAGAGTCATATTCCTTCTTTTTGCTACACTATTCTGCTATGGAGTGCTAGGTGCAGTCAACTAGGATGTAATCTCCTTTGATGACAAGTAGTCCTTAAACTCTCTGAAGAGGTATTTTTTACCATGGTCGGATCGTAGTGATTTGATACTTTTAGCCAGACGTTTTTCTGCCTCCGCCTTAAATTCTTTGAATTTTTCAAAATATTCAGACTTAAGGTGCATCAGGTAAATGTATCCATACCTTGAGTAGTTATCAATGAAATTGACGAAGTACTCAAAGCCATTTCTAGCCCAGATTGTCATAGGACCACACACATCAGAATGAACTAGCTGCAACGTTTCTTTAGTTCTATAGCATTTGGTCGAAAAGGGTCTCTTGGTCATCTTACCCTCTAAGCAAGTTTCACAGACTGAAAGTGTCTCCACTTCCAATAAACTTAAAGGTCCATCTGCTACCAGTCTCTTTATCCTTTTTAGATTAACATGACCTAAGCGTAAGTGCCAAAGAAACGTTTGGTTCATTAAAGAAGGAAACTTTCTCTTATATGGTAATATAGATGTATTATTCGTTTCAGTCGGTTGCAGTGTAAGAGAGATTGGAGTAATAATATAAAGATCATCCACCAATATACCAGAATAGATAACCCATTTATTATTCTTAATAACCATAAAGTTATTAAAATAAATCAAATATCCGTCTTTAACCAATCCAGAAATGGAAACTAAGTTCCTTCTAATGACTGGTAAATAAAAATAATCTCTCAATATTAAAATTCGATCTCTACCAAAACTGAGAGTGACATCTCCTACTACAACTGCTGTTACCTTTGTATCATTGCCCATATGCAGGTAAATCTCTCAATCACTAAGTTGTCGAATGTCCTAGAACTCCTGCAATGAATTGCAGACATGATTGGTGGCTCCCGTATCTACACATCAGGTACCGGTAGATAGCAATACTAAACATGTTTCTACAACTAGTGAACAGAAATTATCCTGTTTGTTCTGCCTTCTAAGAAATACTAGACATAACTTTTTCCAGTGCCGGGTCTGGTTGTAGTGAAAACATCTGCCTTTCGACTTTTTCACACTAGTCCGTGGTCTACTAACTACCCTGAAAATCGTGTCTTCTTGTTTTTGAACATTTTTCTTCTTCATACCTTTCGGCCTAGAGGAAGAATCTTTTTCAGAAATAAACACATTTCTTGATATTGAAGGAATACCATTAAAGCGAGTGGGTTGAAATCTATTTTAATCATGAGAATCACATAATTAAATAAAATCGTTAATTATGATGAGCAAAACTTTGAATTCATTTTAATTTGGCTCCTTCTACCATTTTAAAATTAATTCGCCAGCAGCTTGGTAACCTGTGAATAGCATGCCACGATGGGTGGACGTCTACTATCCATCATATGACCTGACATGCCAATTCTTTTTAATTTTACTATCTAGACAACTGACCATACCAAGTAAAATTAAATAGCTGACTTAGCTTCGGTCCAATTTATAATAGCAGTGACTCAGATGGAGAGGATACTATTATATACAGTTAAGTATTAACCATCACTTAATCCCAAATCAATCGCTTCGCAATGAATTCTTCATATGGAGAAGTGATCCACACTAACAATTATCTAGAATTATCCCTAAATGAGGTTTGTACTGACGATACCACAATTAATCTGTCCGATGGGGAGGAAGGTCTTACTGCCAATACGCAAGATTTAATTGCATCGCCTACAAACTGATGATGGAGACCGCGGAATTTATCTGTGAATAAAAATTTCCTCCCATTTAAAATTTTAAAACAATTTTTTAGGGTTCTAAAAATTTGTTTAATTAAAATAAATTTATTAATTGAAAAATACATGAACTGAAAGAATCAAATATCATTCCGTGTATACGATTCCAAAGATTTTGGTTTATCAAACTATTTTTTCGTGTTTAAATGTGTAACCAATAAAATTTAATAATTGCACAATGTTTCCTTTAATTTTTCAGTTGAGATAGTGATTAAAGGTATTTATTTATTTTATTTTTCATTTCACATTTTTGAAAAATAATAATTTATTTCGATTAAATATTTTTTCATTTAATTAATTTGAAATCTGTAATTAATTCCCACATTTTTTCAAGATATCCGATTTAAAACAATCATCTTTAAACGTGATATTTTGTAAAAAATAAAATATCTAATTTTTTTTCATTTAATTAATTAATTAATAAAAAAAACTTAATTTTATTTCTCATTACAAAATATTTTAATTAAAACCGAATATTTGAGTTAAGGGATAATTATATTTACCTCCCCTGAGATTTATGTTTACTACAGGAACTTCCCCTGTGGTCTCTAAAATTACACTAACCTCTCATGGGATTTAATTTTAACATCAATTGCACCAAAACTGTTAAAAATTCTATTGAAATTTAACAAAAATCGCCCATCCCACCCCAAATTCACCATTTCCACCTAAAAACTATCCTTCAAACCACATTTTTTCCCAAAACTACAATTCTCATCCCAAAATCACCATTCCCAAAATTACCCTTTTGTTGAAATTTGGGGTGAAAATGGTGATTTTGGATGAAAAAGGTGGTTTGAAGGGTGATTTTGAGGTGGAAGGGGTGATTTTCGTTAAATTTCAATGAAAATTTTAATAGTTGGGGTGCAATTGATGTTAAAATTAAATTTAAAGGGAGGTTAGTGTAATTTTAGAGACCATAGAGGAGATCCCTGTAATAAGTTTAAATCTTAGGGAAAGTAAGTGTAATTATCCCTTGAATTAATTAAATTAACAGAATAAATAAAACCAATATTTATCATTCACGTAGTTAATAATAAAAAAAATTAAATGCACGGTAAATAAAAAATAACCTGATTTTATAATCGAATTGAAACTCTAAAGAGTTTCAGTCACGATCAATCTTTATCATAAATTTTAAGCCAACCAATATAGTAAACCACAGCCAAAACCTTAATAATTGTTTCCATCCAAATCCGCTGCTGTGGATTTGCGCTTATCACTGAAAATTGCTGCTTCTGTTGGAGAAGGCACTGTTGTTTAGCTTGGAAACCGACGCTTGTTTGGACTGCTTTTGCTTGGAAATTTTGCCACTTTTTATTCCATGTGCGATGTTTGGACTGCGCCGCTGCTATGCTTTCTTCCATGAATAATTCACAAGTTAAGGCCACTGTATTTGATTTATCAATGTGCACTTGAATTCCATCAAGTCCCTATTTGGTATTGAATTCTACGCTTTGATTATTAATCCCAAATCCATTCCAATGCATTCATGATTCCCATGATAATAAAGCCAAGACCATTAAATTCTTCCAATGATAAAATGCCATGATCATTCCACTGATTGAATGCCATGATTATTTCAATGATTGGATCCCGAGCCACTTGAATTCTCATGATAATACCCAAGCATGAGTGCGCCACGGCTATGTGTTCTTCTTTTCTTTCTTCTTACCAAAGCAGTGTTACGGCTTCAAGCTTCAAAAGCCGCCGCTTGGTGTTTGTTTAGAAATCGCTGCTTTAGGTAGTGTTTGGTGGCCCCCCCTTTTTTTATTTTAACCAAAAAAAATTGTTTGGCACAAAGAAAATACTGCAACTTTAATCCTATTCAATGTTCTTCGACTGTTCTTCATTCTTTTTTTTATTTAAATAAAAAAATAAAAGAACTAGAAACTGAAAAACATTAATATTTACATTGATCATATGTCTTCGTAGAGTTCACAATCAATTTACCACGATCAACCCTCGTGGTTAAAAAATAAAAATTAATCATCATCCACGCATTCAATCAAATATGAAAAAAAAATGATGATCATAAAATCGAGATTTAGAATGCTTACAAAACAAAGTTAGCAACAGTTCTAAAACTACCCGACCCCGATAATCATAATCAAAAAACAAAACGGCTCTGATACCAATTTGTTGGAGGTAATACTGTCAAGATCATTATTTTTGTAAACGATTTTCGGTAAAAAATTAACTAGACGGGCAAACGCCGAAATAGGCTCCAGGTAAAACTTTTAACGACGAACAATCAAAATAAAACTCGTGCAATCAAAAAAATCGTTGCTTTAGGCAGCATTTGGCAGCCCCCCATTTTTTTATTTTTTTTTATTTTAACCAAAAAAAATTGTTTGGCGCAAAAAAAATACCACAGCTTTAATGCTGTTCGATGTTCTTCGACTGTTCTTCATTCTTTTTTTTTATTTAAAAAAAAACAAAAGAACTAGAAATTCAAAAAATATTAATATTTACATTGATCCTATGCCTTCGTAGAGTTCACAATTAATCTCCCACGATCAACCCTCATATTTTAAAAAAATAATTAATCATAATCCACGCATTTAACCCAATATGAAAAAAAATGATACTCATAAAATCGGGATTTAGAACGCCTACAAAACAAAGTTAGCAACAGTTCTAAAACCACC
>JAULJZ010187798.1:0-21417 GCA_032270985.1 Heliamphora pulchella | reverse complement strand
GAGATTGGCCTGCCGGCCTGCATGGAGATTGACCAGCTGGCTTACTTGGAGATTGGCCCAACGGCCTACTTGCCCGAAGGAGAGGTGGACTAGATACCCACACCAACTAATGACTTGCGCATAAAGCTGACTGTAGAAGATTGATCAGGTAGCCGGCCTCGAGTAATTGTGGTCGAGACGTCTTGCGCTTAGTTGTTGAGTAAAACTCTCAAGCAACCAAAGGATAAAACATAAACATTGGATATACAAATTGAGCATCATGGTGCATTTTAGAACATAGGCGTTAAGTGTTGAGATAGATGATTAGCATTCAAGAAGATAGGATATGTGGAATACATTCGTGGGAAGTCAGAAGTAGCACCGGTTGAGTACATTGAAATGAAGCCTTGGTATTTGTTTGGCCATGTGAAATGTAGGCCATCTAGCACGCTAGTAAGGAGGAGTAAGATACTAATGCCAAAAGCATAAAAGAAAGGCCAGAAATGACGTCATGTAAGGTAGCAGGAAATGACATGAGTACTAACAACTATTGCATAAATCTGACTACAGAACAATCCATGTAGTTGGCCTTGAGTAGCTTCCATCAAGGCTTCTTGCATTGAGTTGCCAAGGAGTAAAGAGCTATTGAAGGACAAAACATTAATCTTGGACATGCGAGAGAGGAAGGGAAGGGAAATTTGACTTGATTAAATCTTTTTAATTTCACAATCTTCTAATTTCAGTAAACACAACTCAGCGGAAAACAGGACCGTAGCAATTGAAAAATATTTCTTCAAGAGATTACATACCTTGCTGCTTTCCCAAGGCCACAGAAGACTTGAGATCTTCGCACTTAGACCGGAAAGCCTCGGCCAGAATTTTATTCATGTGAACTTTGTGGTGATTTGTATCAAGTTCCTTCTTTTTCAGTAAAAATGCTGCTTCAGCATCCTTAAGTTTAGCCTCATACTTCTGACGAATCTCAGCAATAATTTCTTCTATCTCCTTCTCGCAATCAGATTTCAGCCGCAGTTTCTGCTCAGATAAAGATATTAGTTTAGAAAGACTTAAGATAATCCCAATTGAAAGAAATGACCAAGATTAAACAAACCGAATACTAACCATATCTTCATAGGCCTTGATTGTTTGATCTGTTTCTTTACGTAGCCTTTCCAACTCAATTTGAAGTGGATCCTCATGCAAAGGCTGAGTGGGCATCCGGGAGATGGCTTGACGTGCACAATGCAACAACAGATGTGTTCCCAATCCACCAAGAGAATCAACTAGAGGATCCACTCCCATATGTGCAGCAGGAAACACTTGATTTGGAAGCCCTGTCATATTCTCAACCAATTGTGACCAAACTTCAGCATTTTGGTTAGGGGTGCACCCTTCATTGCTTGGTTGGTGATCATTGCTAAAAGCTAAATTGGACTGATTAAGGCTAAGAGGAACATTCGTAGCACAGATCAGAGGAGGTGGGGCCAGATTTTCCCCAGGCTGCAAAACTGCTTGATTTGAAGGGACTGATGGGTTCTCAAATTGTTGTGTAACCCCTGTATTTAAGAAAGAGAAGAGTTCTTCACTATGTGGTTGTCCAACTCCAGTAGCTGAACCTGAGATATGTTGACTCTGATCAAGAAGTGAATCAGTAGATGGTGACAGCTGCAGTTGCTCAGCCTGCTCAATCGCCAGTGCTTCGTGATTACTTTGATCCCCTGGCCCAGGATCAGTGAAAATCAATGGTGTAACTTCAACTTGCTGCATAGCATTCTGATTCTCTCCAGCTGGTGCATCAATATCATGCATTCCAGAAGATGTTGATGACTGAAAATGCTCATCCTGGAGTGCCTGAAAATATAAAATAACAACGCTGATAATATGGCTATTGAATCATTTCTCTTTAGCATTCCATTAGCAGGAAAATTGGACTAAATGAACTAGACAGATCCACTGCAGTTCAAGTCTCCTTTGAATTTCAAAAATCAATGACCTCAACAGTTGTCCCATCAACCACACTACTACACAATTATATAAGTACCATCAGAGTGATATGCTCCGTCTAGGAGAAAACATAAAATAATTTGCCAGCATTTTCAATAAGACGCTAGAAAGATAATGATGAATAACTTTGTCAAACAAAAATAGTTAAAACAATAGAATTATATACCAAATTCCGCGATAATATCCTAGCTCGTGCTGGCGTAAGGACTGGCTGCACCAAAGGTGCTTCTACGAAAGATAGCTCCGCAGAACCTGAGTCACCAATGATGGAGGTACCAGCTCTGTCATTTACATTTGTGATAGCATCCGTGATTGACACATCTAAGTCGTTCCTTTGATTACACTCTCTATTCAAATCTACATCAAGATTTACAATTTCGACAGAGTCAGCAGCACCCGCCAATTTGTTTGGAGCACTTTCAGGAACTTCTTGTGCACTTGATGGGGCTTCATCGAGAATCTGCTCTCCGGAGGAAGGCGGGTTCACAAAGACTTTGTTCTCAGAAGCATCAGCAGAACTGTGTACGTTGGAGAGCGGCTCGAATCCAGCAACTTCTGCTCTATGCAAGGTAACAGAAACCTCCACATCGGTTTCATGATTTGGACCCAATGGAATGGTTGGAGTTTCAATGCTGACACCACATCCTACTGGTTCACTCGCACAATCCCCCCTAGCTTGCATTCTGTTAGAACTTTGCTCTTCTTCAAAGCATCCAGATGCATACATAATGTTCTCAGGGCCATTGTGAACTCTACGTTCGCTAATGCATCCAAATTCGGATACATTCAGAGGCAGCTCAACTGATAGTCCAGTTTGTACCGATGACTTCACTTCTTTCAACAAACGAGCAGCATCTTGCCTCGCCTCATTCCTTTCAGCAAACTGCTTTGCCTCAATATCTTTGAGGCACATTTCTTTCTGGCGTTTGTGTTCTTCCATTTTCTTTGTAAATTCATCATCTAGCCTTTTGAGCTTATCTAATCTCACTGGAATATTACTGTGTATCGTGCAAACAACAGTTGACTCCAACCTGTGCTTTTTCACCAGTTGCATTCTCTTTCCCTCCCAAATTTTGTTGAACTCCTGAACTTCCTCCATTTGCTTTCTGATAAGCTTTTCCATCTTCTTTTCACACTTCTTCTGTATGTGCTTTATACTTTTTGATGTTTCTTCCTGCTCTATATTATGCGTTCGTGCCTGTTCCTGCCGAGAAGGGAGCCGTTCCTCAGCAAATTCTTGGATCTTTGATCCCTCTTCAGCTTCAACTTTTACATTTCGGTGACCGAATGCTATTGATGGCGACATTATTGCAACGGGCATCTCTTTCACACAATTCTCAGCTGCTGATACAGAATCTTTTGAACGTTCTGATTCCTTAAAATTCTCTACACGGTCTAAGAACATTTTCTTCAGCAGCCGCAACTTTGCATACACCATGTCCACCTCTTCCTCCGTGCAGCTAAAATCCAAATGTTTCTTTGCTAATGACAGTGACTCCTTCTTATCAATTTTGTATTTCAGTATTGAAGCAGCAATCCAACACTGAAATGTCACAGTGCAACAGCCATAAGAATAAAAGGCCTACCTAAAAGAGGAAGAAACAAAAAGGGTTTTCCTCAAGTTTGAGCATTTCGTAGGAGCACTTTTGGAAACATGCAGGCAAAATGCGCTTTCAATTTGTGTTTTTATACCTTTCAATCGACGTTTTATTTCCTTTTAATGATGTATCTATAATAGTACATTTTTCTCTAGAATTTTAAACATATCGCGAACAGATATCCAATTCTACTGCTTAAGTTTTAATTTTGCGTTGTGTAAAACTCCCAGTTATAAATATTTTTAGAGCCAGCCATAAGTCCAGGTTTCAGCCTTTAGTTTTCTTTAATTTATTTTGGTACACAGCCCAATAAATAAGAATTAATAAAATTGCAACACAACGGTAAAATTATATTTTTAAAGTTAAAAAGAATTATTTGATTCGCACAAATAAAGGATCACATCGAATCAGTGACTTGATCTTTTCCCAATAAGTTCTGCATGCGTAAACACTTTTCACCTTAAATATCTTCTTAACAACACTGGTAACATCATCATTTCCAGTTCTGATCAATGTTAACAGAAAACGATAATACCCCAGCAATTTACCTTTTGGAATGCACGTTCCAAAACTTGGTACGCTGTTGTTCTATAAAAGTGAATTTAACAATCAAAAGCAATCCCAATATTCTTAGTTTTCCTTTCAAGGAAAAAGATCAAAAACGAAATGAAATATAAAGAAAGTAGAATTTCAGGAAGAAGTGAGCGTGACTCTAAAGACAAAAGGGGGGATTATGAGCAAGTCCCCCAGTGTGATTTGCACGTGGACCTATTATCGGACATGTTTTTATTTGATCCCCACCTTTATACTTTTTCCTACCTTTACCTAATGTTACAACCGAAAATGAAAGTCCTATTTAATCTTTAAAATAACATGACTGGATTAGTGAACATGATTGAGATTTTAAAATGACTTAAAAAAAGTACTTGAACTTATTTCGTATAAATTAATAGTCATATTTTTATTTTTATTTTTATTTGTTTTTTAAGTCTTTTATTTTGAAAATGCTTTGTTTAGAAAAAAAGACTTTCTTTAATTAGAGAAGGGTGGGAGAAAAGTTAAAAAAAAAAAAGGAAAAGAAGAAAGGTTGAAACTTAACAATTGGGTTTTTAAATAAGGTGCCTTATGAAGATTTTCTTTTGAGGGTCATAATTAAGTTATTTATAAAATTTAAATTTAATCGGTGAGATTTTTATTGTGTCATCAATTAATAAATCTTGTTTATGTAAAAAAAAGTACAATTTTAGAAGTATTATGGCCTTTCTTGGCATTTCGTCTTGTCAAAAATAAGAATATAGGGGAATGAAATAGATGATTAATTTCAAGAATGTGTCCTGTTATTAAAAGAAAATTTCTCTGCCTTATACAATTACCTTATCTTCTAATAGCATGGTCTACTATGTTACCGTTCAGATTTCTCATACCAAAACTATCTATGTTCTGGGTAACGCACATTTCAAAGGTTGATTTTGTTCTCAAATGTAAAATGTCTTGATAATTTCTTGTGTAGCACACGTCACAATAGTGAAATATCAATTACAACTTTTGGCTTTAACTTGGTACCAAGACACCACCATGGCACCACATTTGACCGGCAGGTATGTGGTGCCACCACTGACACTTGGGCATTACAAGAACATGACAGGATGGAATATTTTTTGATGCTATGTAATCACTCGATTGACATTCCTGGGGTTCAAGTTCGCATTTCATTTTAGATATTTTCTTTTCTGATAAATCATAATGCATTTTAGATATGCTGCAATGTCAATTGATTGTTTTCCTAGGGTCAAATCTTCTATTTCAATATACATGTAAATATATCTCCAAACCAATACCCACAAAAGAATGGAGCTTAAAAATCCCACCGCTATTCGAACTTTCCGCAAGCAGCACCTATTTGAGATATAGTTTTTTGATTAATGTGTTTATTAGAGTATTCATTTTTGTGTCTTGAGGGTACATTGTAGTTGTGTCATGGACCTCATCGTGTTATCTAATATAAATAGATCTGAGATAAAGAGGGCTAACTATGTTCCATAAATCGATTTTATTTTTTTCTTTCTCTTCTTCTCTCTTTGATTCTAACCCTAAATCCTCGAATCTTCGCATTTTAACTTGGTATTAGCGCACTCGTTCTTGTCCTAAAAGTACATAAAATGGTCCAGGACTCGACAGAAAGCCAACGGAGTTGCTGACATTAGCAACTCTGGCACTGGCATCATATTGACATCAGCATTTGTATGGTCGCCCGTATTTGCCGATTGCACCTCTGGGCTTGTCTGGATACTTTCCAATCTCATTAACGCAGATGAGATCAACAGCACTAGATCTCACAGGAATTTATTTTATTTGGAAACCCTTATTTTTTTAATCTGAAAATTGAAGCCTTTCCAACTCTTTTTAATGCTTCGAACAGATCCTATAGGTACTGAAAATCCCAGAGATAATGATATTGATTTTGTGTTTTGAGTTGTTCTACACTTGGATTTGTCCAAGAAAATTGGTTGATAATGTTTGTTCTTTTTAATTTCGGCAGCTTAATTGATGCTTTGAAAGGTTTTCTTTTGGGCACAAGAAGAGGACGCTTCACATGGATCATCCTATTTGTCTTCGATTTGGTCCGATCTAAGGTTCCTTTGCTGATTTGTTTCAAACTATTTCACAAATGCTTCGATTTGGTATTCTGCCCTAAGGCACTGTTCGGGTTTGATCCCGTCTATACATTTGGTTATATCATCTTTTTGGCTAGCTTTCTTGGTTCTTCTTTAATTAATTTGTTGTTGGTTTGGTTTGTTATGATTGCGGATAAATCAATGGCCCTGAAAGATGACGAGCAACCCAGATCTATCATATATACGCATCTAAATGGGATTAATTATCTGGCATGGGCTAACACTTTTAAAGTCTTCTTCAAAGATAAGATGCAGCTGAGTTACATCAAGATGCTCCTCCTGGACAAGGAGATTCTCACTATACGGATTGGGAAAATACCAATTCAATTGTTATGGGTTGGTGATAGCACAATTTGGAGTCATATTGCTCACTCCTCAAATCAGAGTAATGTTTTGTGAATTTTTGAACTTTACAACAAAATTTTCACGACTAAGCAAGTTGGTAAGACTTTAGCTGAGTATTATAAGAGTATGAAGAATTTATGGGAACAATTGTTGCAGATTGAACTTTTACCACTAATTTAGTGCAACAGAGGCGTCATTAGAAGGATTTTATGGTTGCATCCTTGTATTCTGGTCTGGACCTTGATTTCCGTAGGGTTCAAAGATCAAATGCTTACGAGTAAGACATTACTCATTGCCGCAAATACATATTGTAGGTTGTAGTTGTGGCAATGTTCAAATTGGACCTTGTGGTGGCTGTAGAGGTTGTGGTAATCGTGGTGGATCACGTGGTGGTGCCCATTTCAGTGGTTGAAGTGATAAGAAGTGTGATCATTATAGTAGTACTAATCATACAAAACCATACTATTAGCGAAGGTATGGTAAGCCTAGCTATGCATATTAGGTCATTGATAAGACCCCACATTTTTAGCATTTTGCCTCTACTGCATTCCGTAGTCAGGTGGCTCCTCTTTCTGGTTCTCATGATGCACTCACGACACATCTTAGCGAGATGGTTAAGACATTATGCACTGCTTATCCCTCTTCTTCTGCTGCTACATTAGCAAATATTGCATTTGCAATTATTTCACCTCCATCATGAATTATAGATTCCAGAGCTAGTTTTCATATACCTTGTTTTCTAATTTGATTCGTACTCAACATTATATTGTCTTAGCTGACGTGTCATCTTGCCCAGTTCATGAGCGGGGCACTCGACACCTTTCATCCCAGTTTGGCCTTTTCTTTAGCTTCTAATATTTTAATATTTCATTCAATTTGCTTGATGCTAGCCAATTAACTAAAACCTTAAATTATTATGTAACATTTTCTCTTCTTTACATTTTTTAGAATCTCTAGGCCTAAAAGATGATTCATTCGGGACATGAAAAAAGATGACGTTTACTTTTTGGATGTTGGTAGCCGGTCTAGTACCACCGCTTTTGTGTTAGGTGCTTCAATATTCTTTTTCCAATGACATCTTAGCCTGGGCCATCCTTATTTGGCCAAACTAAAATAAGCTATTTCGTTTTTGAGTCACATGTATAGTTTATAGTCTGAAGCATATTAATTCGGCAAGCATCATCGTAATTCTTTTTCTCGCAACAATATTAGTTGTAAGTTCGATTTTTTTGATGTACTCTACAAGGACATTGAGTATCCTTGTTAAGTTACAGGTAATATTGTACTTTTGGTATTTTTGGTCTTATTATACAAATAACAGTGGCAAGAGAGGAAACTCTAATTTTGGGTTCTCTCTCATTTCATCATCACAATAATTCTTTCTTTAGCTCCCTCTCTTCTATTATCTGTCTTGCAACAATTCTAACATGGAATCAGAACGTGATCCTTTTGTAAGGAAGATATAGTATTTTTTTGTTGTTGTTCTTCATTTTTTTCTAGACTTGTCATTGTAAAATAAAAAAAAATAAAAAAAAACAAACCAGAGATGATCGAGATGATCGACGGATCCTTCAGATCATTGTTATGATTTTTCCTTCTTTTTTTTTGAATGTTTCGAATTTTTTGAGTTTTTCGCTGCCGCCAAGGGTTTCTTCAAAAATCGAGATTGCAGAGCTTTTCAATCTTGATCAATAGCTTCTTCTCACTCCATGGGTGCCGATTAGAGGTATTCAAGGTCTTCCAAGGATCGATTCAACCTTTTTTTGATGTTTTTAGTTGAATCGCAGTCAGCCACATCACGCGACTAGGGTTTCTTCACAAATACGCCTGTTTTTGCGCGGTCTACTATGGTCCTTCTCTCCTCAAGGGTGTAGACTAGGGTTTTAAAGGGCTCCACAAGGATCGAATCAAGCCCATTGTTGATTTTGAGTTGATTTCAAGGTGCGATTAGGGTTTTTAAGTTGATTTCAATATATTTCGGCTTGTTTTGGGGTTTAGTTCAGGCTTGACCCGTCTTGTTTGAAGCTCCTTGGGTATTTGTGAACTACCACACGTTGCGACTAAATCTGCTATGTGGTATGTCTGACTCTGCTCAGGTTTTCAACCATTTCTTTGGTTCTTTTTTGGTCTTGCTGCAATTTGGTATGATATTCTGGTGATTTTGGTATTCTAGTGGTTCAGGTCTACTAGATTTGCATCTGTTTACAGTTCCTTGCTTTTGTCTATTTCGACCTGATTGTTCTTGGTTACCCGTGGCCATGTCTAATACATGAAAACTTTCTGATAGTCATGAAAACACCGAATTGACTCGTTCAGGGACTCCTATTGATAGTCCAGCTTTTCAGATCAGTCTTGTTGAGTTGGATGGTAGCAATTATTTGATCTGATCTCGTGCCTATAGTTTAACCATCGCTGCTCGCGGTGTATCTAGGTATATTACTGGTGAAACCAAACAGCTAACCGTTGTGGGACCTTCTCGCGCCCAACGGATAGAGAAAAATGTCCTTGTCATGTTCTGGCTATTACACTCTATGCAAATCTTCATTAGTCGCAGTATTTTACTTTTAGATATTGCACATAAAATTTGGTCAGCTGCTGCCCAAACTTATTTTCAGACTGACCGTGATGCCCAGTTATACTAGTTGAGGAAGAAACTCCGTGAGTTAGATCAGAAAGACTAGTCCTTGACTCAGAATTACGCTGAGTTGACTAGCTTGTGGAATGAGATTGATTATTATTAGAACTTCCAGACTGTTTGTATTACTGATGCTGCTGCTTTCCAGAAGATGGTAGAAAAAGAGCGAGTGTAAGACTTTCTTGCCGGCCTACATGTTGACTATGATCCAATCCGTGTCCAGATTTTAGGTTGTGATCCGGTTCCCAGCTTACGACAAGCATACGCTTATGTTCAGCAAGAAGAGAGTCGTCGTCATGCTATGGTTCCTCTTTCCAGTCATGAGCGTTCTGTTTTAACTGTCACGTCTATTCCTCACACAAGCCAGCCTAGTCATACCAAATATAGGGAGAAGCTTGGCTCAGTAGCTCGAGATCAGCTGTGCTGTGGGCATTGTGGTAAATCCCGTCATACTATTGACCATTGCAAAGTTGCATGGTCGTCCTACTCCGGGACGTGGTGGTGGACATAGTGGCCCTATTCACTCCCATGCTCATTTTTCTGAGATCCCTGCTACCACATCTGGTGAGACGTGCCTTCTCTCTAATACCGAGTTGACTACCCTCAGGCGCCTGATGGCTCAGGCTGACATCTCTTCTTCTACAGCCTCCACTTCTTCCTCTAACTTTGCTCATTCAGGTATATCTCCTATTGCACTTAGTGTTGTCGCCTCCAATACTCCGTGGATTACTGATTCAGGGGCCACTGATCATATGATTAGCTCTTCTACTTTTTTTTCCTCTTACTCCACTTGTTCTGGTAAAGATAAGGTCAAAATAGCATATGGTTCTTTATTTTCTATATCAGGCAAAGGTTCTATTCAGTGCTCTTTTTTGCTTTCTGTGTCATCTGTCATTCATGTTCATGTTCTTAACTTTTCTATTAACCTTTTATCTGTTAGTCATCTAGTCATCTTACGAGTTCCTTAAATTGTTCTGTAACATTTTTTCCCACTCATTGTATTTTTCAAGAACTATAGACAGGGAGAATGATTGACAGTGGTAGTACACATGGTGGCATGTACTTACTGGATGTTCCATCTTCTGCTTCGCCTTTACCTTCACAGTCAAACCAAGTTCTCCATGCTGATATCGGAACTATCCTTTGCAATTACATCAGTAGCATCGCCGTTTGAGGCACTCTTCTTTTGGAGTTTTAGAGAGATTATTTCTTTCTTTAGTTAAACATTGTTCTAGAAATAATTTTGTGTGAGGCTTGTGAACTTGTAAAACATAAGCGATCTATTTACCTTTCAGTCAATAAATGTAGTGATTCTCCTTTCACGATTATTCATTCTGATGTATAGGGTCCCTCACCTATTACTTCTATTTCTGGTTATTGGTAGTTTGTGACCTTTATTGACTGCCATTCCCATGTTACTTGGTTATATTTATTTCGCACTAAAAGTGAAGTTTTTTCCTATTTTCAAAATTTTCATTGCATAGTACGCACCCAGTTTGATGCCAACATCAAGATTATCCGAACTGATAATGGGACCGAGTATCTTGATGGTGGTTTTTGTGCCGATCTCGAGGCTCATGGTATTCTTTTTCAAACAAGTTATGTACGCACTCCTGAACAAAATAGAGTTGCGGAATGCAAAAATCATCTTCTTGAAGTTGTCTGTTCCCTTCTTATTACTATGCATGTTCCCAAGTCCTTCTGGAGTAATGCCGTACTTACTACTGCTTATCTTATTAATCGTTTGCCCTCTATAGTGTTCTTCAATTCAAAACCCCTTTAGAGCTTCTTCTCGAGTCTCCACATGTCTCATCTCTCCCATCCCGAATTTTTTGTTGCACCTACTTTGTTCATGCACCTAAACACTCTGGTGGCAAATTGGATTCTAAGGCTATCAAATGTGTCTCATTGGCTACTCTACTACCCAAAAAATGTTATAAGAGCTATCATCCGACCACTCGCAAAATATTTGTTAATATGGATGTCACTTTTTGGGAATCTAAATCTTTTTTCCACTCTACTGAGACATCACTTCAAGGGGAGCGATCTAGACTCGACATTCGAAAGATCAAACGGCACGTGTGACACTACCACTTTGCCAGTTGCTACCTCCGTCCTCCAATTTAGACTCTCCCACTGATCCACCAGGTGATGAGTCTTCTGTTGTTGATCTTGATACTTGTAACTTACCTATCACCCTTCAAAAAGGTGTTAGGAGATGTAATCAACACCCAATTTCTCATTTTGTCTCATATAACTCTTTATCAGCCCCATATAATACTTTTGTCTCGTTTTTGTGCTCTATACCGATTCTACATGGTTGAAAGGAAGCCATTGCGGATCCTAAGTGGAAGAAGACAATGGTTGAGGAGATGAAAGCCCTAAAAAATAATGATACCTGGGAGTTGGCCTCTCCCCCAAAAGAGAAGGTAGTTGGGTGCAAATTGATATTTACAGTAAAGCACAAGGCAAATGGATCAGTTGAGAGATTCAAGGTAAGGCTAGCTGCTAAGAGTTTTACCCAAACTTATGGTATTAACCACAAGGAGACTTTTGCTCTAGTAGCCAAAATGAACTCAGTTCGGGTGCTCTTATTCTGTGCTACTAATATGGGTTGGCTTATCCAGCAGTTGGATGTGAAGAATGCATTTTTACATAAAGATCTAGAAGAAAAGGTCTATATGAATATACTACTAGATTTCTCATCTCATGAAACAGAAAGGAAAGTGTGCAAATTGAAGAAGGCCCTATATGGGCTAAAACAATCCCCTCGAACATAGTTTGATAGATTCTTTAAAGTTATGCTAAGGTTTAGGTACCAACAGAGTCATGCAGACCATACTATGTTTATCAAGCAATGCAATAGTAAGAAAACAATTCTTATTATATATGTTGATGGCATAATTGTGATAGGTAATGAAGCTGCAGAGGCATCCCATCTTAAGGCAAACCTAGTGAAATAATTTGAGATGAAAGATCGGGGAGCGCTACAATATTTTCTTAGAACTGAAGTGGCGAGATCAGATCATGAGATCTTCATTTCCCAAAGAAAGTATATTCTTGATCATCTAGAGGAAGCTAGTATAATTGGTTGTCGTCCTGCAGATTCACCTATTGAGACTAATCATCGTCTTAGTAGTGGTGATGGAGAAGCTGTCGACAAGAGTCAATTTCAGAGGCTTGTAGGAAGATTAATATACCTATCTCACACCGAACCTGATATTGCATATGTTGTAGGGGTTATCAGTTAGTTCATGCACGATCCCCGTAGTCTACACCTTGACACTGCTGATCGTATTTTACGATATCTTAAATCTGCTCCTAGAAAAGGGCTCATGTTCTCTCGTCATGGCCACATGAAATTAGAAGCTTTCACATATGCAGATTGAGCTGGTTCAGTTGATGACAGGCGATCTACATCGGGGTATTGCACATTTGTAAAAGGCAACCTGGTTACTTGGCGAAGAAAAAAGCAAATAGTAATAGCTAGATCAAGTGCAGAGGCTGAATATAGGGCTATGGCACATGGCATTTGTGAACTTTTATGGCTTCAAGTATTATTAAAGGACTTGGAAATTGGGTACGACAAACATATGAAGTTGTATTGTGACAACAAGACTGCCATTAATATTGCTCATAATCTTGTATGGCATTACAAAACCAAACATATAGATATTGACCGACAGTTCATCAAAGAGAAACTGTGTCAGGGTTCAATTTGTATGCCCTTTGTAAAGTTTACAAATCAATTAGCAGATATTTTTACAAAATGACTTAATAGTAAAATATTTCACCCCATTGTATGCAAGTTGGGTATGAGAAATATCTACGCATCAACTTGAGGGGAATGTTAAGTTAGGAGTATTATTGTACTTTTGGAGTTTTGGTCTTATTATATAAATAACAGTGGTAATGGAGGAAACCTTAATTCTAGGTTCTCTCTCATTTCACCATCACAATAATTCTCTCTTTGCTCTTTCTCTCTTATATTCTCTCTGTCTTGTATCAATTCTAACAATTCTTCTCGAACTCCAAGCATTAATGAATATTTCTATTTGGTTATTTGTGTTAATAATTTTTCTTGTATGACTTGATTGTTTTAACGAGACAATGATCTGAGTTCCTTTATATTCTCCTTAAAACCTAATTTGTGAAGCTAGATTAGTAAAACTCCTAAGATCTAAAGAGGTTATGAAGAGAGAAAGCTAAGCGCTCTTGAGTTTGGAAGAATGAAGAGTATATTGTACTAGAGAGAACTTTACAACTAGTGGCTTGGTTGTGCCTTGGCCAAATGAGGCCATCCCCTTTTATAGGCACCTCAAGACACAATATGGCTAAGAACTTTCCACGTGTAATGTCTGGAAAAATACTAGAACATATTCTAAAATCTTTCCACCTCCTTCCAAGAATAATCTAAAAGTGATTCTAGAATGATCTATACAGTATATAGAGATTTACAATTGCTAGACGACCGTAGATTCCTCCAGGTAGGCTTCTCTGGAGCATTCGGATTCCCTCAAAACATTTTGGTTGCTTGAAGGTTCTTTTGCGTGCTACTTCTTTTTAAGATGCTCTGAACCTTCCTTGAGCCTCCTTTGCTTTATGCTAGCCTTTTCCATGCTTGAAAGCTAGCTATCCATAACATTGCGCTTGGCCTCTGCCACTAACTCATCATGTGGCGATGCCATCTACTGTCCTTTGCAGGTGTCAACGACCTCGAGAGAGTCATGTGATCTTTTTTGGCCCGACTACATCTTCAATGTTAGAGGCTCCCGCTCTTGCTCCTACCCCTTCCTCTTCCCCTTCGGATGATGACTTATCCATCACCTTACGTCGAGATAAATGTACATATTCTCAATATCTTACTGCTCATGTTTTCTATGATCGCCTTCCTTCTCTTCATTACTTTGCAAGTACTTCGTCTTTTGTTTTTGTTTTTTCTTCTCATAAAAAGACTAAATGTTTATCGGGCAAAAAGCGCACTATCGATGAAAATGAGTGTTCTTCATAAGAAATAAAATGGCAGCTTACTCATCTCCCTCCAAAGAAACGAGTTGTTGGTTGTCGCTAGGTGTATACGTTAAATATCTTTCTCATGGGTCTGAAAAGCGCCTTAAGGCGCACTAGGTGGCTAAAGACAATACTCATACATATGATGTTGATTATTTGAATATTTCCTCTCTTGCTGCTCGCCTTAATTTTGTTCAAATTCTTCTCTCTTGCAATTAGTCTTACTTGGTCATTATATCAACTTGATAATAATAATACCTTCCTTTATGGTAATTTTCAAGAGGCCTATATGACTCACCAATGGCTATGTCGTGTCGAACGGTGAGCACCTTGTTTGCCGCTTGTGTATGGCTCTATACTATTTGAAGTAATCTCCTCATGCCTGGTTTGTACGTGTTTCTTCTCGTGGGACTATATTTGTGTTGATTGTCTATATTGATGACATTATTCTTTCCAGTGATGATTCTGCCAGTGTTGTTGCCTTAAAAGCGGCATTTGGGTCAACACTTTCATATCAAGGACTAAAGTGGTCTTCGTTACTTTCTTGATATTAAGGTTGTCCACTCTTCTCAAGATACTTCTCTTTCTCAACAAGTATGTTCTTAATCTTTTATTTGAGACCAATTTTTTGGTGCTCGTCTTTTTTATACTCCTATGATTCAACGATTAAGTTCGATGCTAATTCTAGAGATCTCTATCTAATGTTGGCTGCGATCGCCATTTAGTTGAGAAACTTTTTTATCTCATGGTTTCTCTTCTTAACATTACTTATACTATCGGAATATTTAGCCAATATACCAGTGCTCCTCGCCAACCTCACTACAATGTTGTTTTCCGTATCTTGCATTATTTGAAGGGTACCTTTGATTGTGGTTTGTTATATTGACGCTCTAATTCTGTCTATTGCGGAGTTTAGTGATGCAGATTAGGTTGGTAGTTACGTTGATTGGCGTAGCTATTAAACCTTTGTTTGTGGCAATCTTATCACTTGGTGTAGCAAAAAGAAAATTGTGGTTGCTTGTTTTACCGAAGCTGAATATCGTGCTATGGCCCATACAACATATGAGATGTTGTGGGTTCAATCTTTTCTGCTTAATTTTGGCATTCCTACATGTTTTGTGATAACTAGACCACCATTTTTATTATTAATAATGCAGTTTACCATGAACGGACCAAGCATATTTCGGTTGATTATTATTTGATACAAGATTTATTGATGCGGAAGCGCATTGTCACTCCTTATATTCGTTTAGAAGAACAATTCATATATATCTTCATCAAGCCTTCCAACAATTGTCTTTTAAGTTGGACATCTTTGACCTCTATGCTCAAGCTTGATAGGAAGTGTTAAGAGTACTTTTTTTTTTCTGTGTCAAGGGTACTATTATAATTGTGTCATAATGTTCCTATAATAAATATATGAAAGGTAAAGGTGGTTGTCTATATTTCCAATACTTATTTTATTTATCTTTAAGCGTGTTCTCATTAGAATTTAGTTATCTAATCAATAATCATCATGTGGGAAACTCAAGTGACACCAAAACAAAGGGTAGCGAGAGAGAGTAAATGTCAACCTGATTCCACTATTACATGACATAAGAGAGGTAGTGATGAAGTGGAATTGAGAGGACGAGGAAGCAATTGCAAATGAAGAGATAGAGAGAACCCTGAAACTAAAAATGACAAGCACTAAAACCCCATTTCTCCTATTCAAGCTAACAATTGGTGGTTGAAAATTCAACAAGAAAAATAGAACAATAAAAAAAAAATCATCTGGTTAGGACCTAAATCGAATAAGATCCTCATCGAATCCTCATAAAACCTGTACAAGTACAACTAAGAGACTTTCACTGAATGTAACTATATCCCCTGTATACATGCGTGCACATGCATGTATGTAAAAACATGAACAAGTACATATAGGAGTATGGATGGTAATATTCTGGATTTGCTTTTTCAATAAAGAAGGTATTTATTACCCCAAACATTCACATTCCTCAAGTAAACATATAAAATTTGTGCACTAATTGTTCTCCAAATTCTAGATAAAGGACAGCAAATAAAAAAATTCATCCAACTACAGGAGTGTTCTAACGAATTACATATATGATTGTTAACCACCAACTCCTCTAAACGCTTAAGCTATTAGAGAGAGGAATAACTATATTATTTATATCCTCAACACACGGCCTCATTTGAGGCTTGATCCTCCTCCATAAACCGGCCAAGCACGAGCAAATATTTTTAAATTATTTAGTAGATGGTGGAGCTTGACCACAGGATCTATTTTCCGCTATCATATTAGATTGTTATCACCAACTCATCTAAAGAGCTTAAGCTATTTGAGAAGGGAATATCTTTATTATTTATATCCTCAACAATTTGGCATTCCATCTCTTCATTGAAATTTATTTTGTGTTATGCTATGCTTAGGTGAAAATTATCTTGACATATTATAGCCTAAATGGTAATTTTGTGTTTTGAACAGAATTACTATAAACATAAAAGACTCAGAGATAGAATCCTAATCCTGGATGTTCATGTCAGTTCTGAACTAGAAAATAACTGACTTAATTTTGCGCCCTTTTATTGGAAACTTGTTTTTCAAAAACCGCTTTGTATTCTATCTTATTTTTGTTTTTCATTCAAATTATAAAGTAGGTCATTGGTAATAATGATTTTTGTAAAGAAAAGAGATCCAAAAACACTTTATTTTATTGGCAAATACAAACACTCACTCCCACTTTGTAATTGGCAAGGTTTTAATTTTTTTTATTGACTCTAATAATAACTTTTTTTTATTGATTCTAATAGATACATCATAATCAGCAAGACTCAGTCGAGCAGTATATGTTCATAGTTATTAAAGTTTAGATAAAAAACAACAACAAAACAAATAAACCTCTTGATCATAACAATTTGGCATAGTATGATAATACTAGTAGAGGATAAACACGAACCAGAGATATCTTGAAAGCCTGTAATATTGATGCTGGTTCCCTGTTGATACGATGATTATCAATAACATATTCAAGAAACTTTCCAACCATAACCTTGACATCTTCCTGCAGTTACAATCAAAAGTACATAATAAGAAATGCTCGCACAGAGTTACCACTATTATCTTACATTTTCTGGGAGATCAACAACACATTCTCCATGCTGAAGTAAAAGGGATATTTTAGTAAACAGCAGAACATTTTGCATTGGTTTTTCAAAGAAGACAAATATCCCAGGATATCTATCACCTCGTCCTGGGCCATCGCAAGGAAAACTGGCGTGAATGCATCAATTGATGCCCAAATAGCTGACAAAGTAATAAAACTTGTGCTAGATCCATGCAAAAGGCAATTTATTGTTGCAAAACAACCAAGAAAAAAAAATTGATGTTTCAAATATCCGTTATGGGCACCTTTGAAAGTCAAGGACACACTTCAAGACAAAATTCTATCAAACACTTTTTTTAAAATCGCGTTCACTCTTATACCCTTTCACGTGATATTTTTTCCCCTTTGTGGATTTCTAACATCCATTGTTACGGTATTTGTGTCATTCCACCAGCAACTATTAGCTTCATTTTTTTTTTTGCTTTATTGTCATGAATTATTTATTCTTAGAACATTTTAGATATCCTAAATAGTAATATTGTGTCACCATTCAAAACTATCAATTTATTTGTGTCATAAAAGTAATATAAAATTCACTACTAGTTTACAAAAGATGATGTAGATGTCAAAATGTTGATTAAATACTACTACAAACATTCTATTTGTTATGTATAAAGTTCGATATTTATGATATTTACTAGTGCATGAAAAAGGGTCACGAGTGCGGTTTTTGATTACCATTGCACATTGACTGATTCTCCCAATATCTTTTATATGCAACCGCAACAATTATGTTGACCAATGCTGCAATTTAAAACTCTGTTTCGGGCACCCAAATCTAATCCTTCAAAGATAAATCGGTTCCTTTCTCTCCATAAACATCACATAAGACCCAAAAAGATCAATTTGTAAAAGTGTATTTTTGGTTATTTTGTAACTTTATCTTAAATCAAATCCACCAAAACCCTAGCAGCAGTCATTGCCGCCGACCAGTCCATTATTCTCCGTCGCCCGCGAACAGTGCCTCAACCTTTTCCTTCTTCGCAAACCTTAGCTCTTCGCAAATCGCAACCCCAGCCCCATTAGCATCGTCTCTTCGAAAGCCCTAGCCGCACCACTTCAACACCCCCGCCAACTACCGATCAGTCACTAACGACCACCAACAAGCTATAACCGAAACCCTAGCCCTTTTTTTTGCAACCCTAGCTTCGAAACTCTAACCTCTTCTACATCATCTCTTTGAAAACCCTAGTTGCACCACTCCAAAACCTTCGCCGGCCACTGACGAATCACCGAAGACCACCAGCGAGCCCTCTTTTGCCTCAGACACCCCTCCTCCTCCAGCGACGCAAATCACCTACGAGGTTCATTGAACTTTTTCTGTGCATCAACGACGATCACAGAGGTTCGCTGAACCCTTACCCTGCACCTCCGACCACCAGCGACCCCACTGGCCTCCTTGACTACCACCAGCGACCTCACTAAAGCCTTCGCATCTGTCTTTCATCATGTTTAGTCTCCAAACCCTCATCTGGCAACCATTTGGCAACTATTTGACATATGTTTATGGATTTCTGAGAAGCTTTGTTCTGTTTTCTTCATAAATGTCTTATAATTGGAAGTTTTGATTAATTTGCTGCAGATTTGAGAGAGACCCAATCCTCAATAATTGTTTTGTTTGCACAATCGGTCTTTGGTTCTTTGGTAAGAGATTTTTAATATCACATGATATGATATTTTGGGTATCTCTTGACTGGAGTCGTGATATTTTGACTAGGCTCACAATACTTTGACTCATCGCGACGAGATTTCAGCATTTTAATCTCTTCTTTTCTCTCTGACTTGTTGGACGATCAAACTGCAAGCTATTAGTATCATGTTGCATAGGAATTATTAGCATTGAGCATGCGATTTGGTCTTTCTCGCCTTTTAGCAGTACTCCATTTTCTTTATTGCAATTTCTATTTGAGCAATTTTGGACCATACAGGTATCCTTTGGGCTCCCATCTCATGCTTCAGCTATGACTACTTTCTCTTTAGGTTTGCATAGTTCTTATCTTACCAGTATTTTCTCTACTATTTGGATATTTGATTCCGGTTCTTCTGATCATATGACGCCAAATTTGTCCAATTTCAGTCATTGTACTTCCCCCCTCATCTCCAATTACTATTTCTACTGCCAATAGCGCTTCTATGCAAGTTGTATCTATTGGTTTTGTTATTCCTTCATCTTTTTTATTATCAATACCTAATGTCTTTTATGTGCAACAGTTGACTATCAGTTTATTATCTATTTGTCATCTTTCTGATTCTAATTTTGACGTTTTATTTTCTTCTCTCTAGTTGTGTTGTTCAGGATTGGATGTCCCAAAATAAAGTTGAGATCGGGCGTTGAACTTGTTTCCAGACCCTCATTGCACCACGAACCAAGTCGTCGCACCAGACCCTCTTATACAGTGGCGGAGCCAGGAATTTAGTTCGAAGGAGACACAAAACCATAAATATTCATGATAAGCAAAAAATTAAAATATGCATTCCATTCTTACAATTTCTTTTTGTTACAGTTGACCGCAACGGGTTTTAATTTTTTGAAAATTTTTCATAACAGTATCATTGCTAACTATATCAAAAACATCTCTCTCTATGTAAACCACCAAATTATCGTCATCTTTTGAAAATTTTTCATAACAGTATCATTGCTAACTCTATCAAAAACATCTCTCTCTTTATGTAAACCACCAAATTATCGTTCATCCACTGATCATCCATTCGATTCCGCAATCGATTTTTCACAATATTCATAACTGAAAATACCTTTTCGATAGTAGCAGTTGCAACTGGCAAGATCAATGGATATATTGTCTCTTCTAGTCTTCACCATTTGTTTAGCGATATGAGTAATTCCATTCAACCTTGAGAAATCATCATTTGATCGCATATTAAAAATATATGTATCAAGCTGATCATGAAGTACCATAAGCTCAACTAGAGAAAAGTCGTTCAGATAATATTCAGCAAGATGAATCAACATCTTATAAAAATCTAAAATGAATTCGATGGATTCAGACATGCCACATAGGGCAACAACTCACTGTTCGCCTTTGTGAAACGAGCATTTAATTCTTGATGTTGTATATCGATGACAACGTAGAATAACTCGACGCAAAAATGATGTAAATTTGTTATTTGTTGAGTTTTGCGTCTTTTTCGCTCTTGAGCTACAAAGTCATCATCCATATTAAGAACATTAATTCCATTCTTTTCACAAAAAGAAGAAACATCATCAAGTAAAGATGTCCATCCACTTTCATCATTTGGAGCCGTTTCTTAGAAATTTCAACCAAATTCATAGCATTCACAATATCTTGATCTTTCCTTTGTAATGCTTGTGATAATTCAAATGTAATAGCCAATACTTGCCTCGTCAAATGAATATTGAATATAAAACCAAAAGATTGCATTGGGTTCAACAATATATTTGCTTTTGCTCGTTGTTTTGAATTGGAACCATCCTTTGCAATAATTTCCAACACAGCAATCACTGTTGAAAACATATTCATCAAGCTAAGCAAGGTATTATAATGTGAACCCCATTGCGTATCACCAGAACGTTTGAGAGTTGTTTCCTGATTTAAGCCTTGTCCAGTTGAAAGCTCTCCAACATTAAGTGCTGCAACAACTTTTTCAACTTGTTTCTCTCTAAGAATATCCCGACGTTTACATGATACTCTAACAGCATTCACCATACTACTAACAAGATGAAATAGCAGTGCAATTTGACCATGATTCTTTGCCACGGCCACAAGAGCCAATTGCAATTGATTCGCAAAGCAATAAGCATAATATGCAGAAGGATTCTCCTTTAGTATCAGTGTTTTAAGACCATTCAACTCACCTTGCATATTATTTGCCTCATCATAGCCTTGTCCCCTCAATCTTAAAATACTTAGTCCAAACCTACAAAATAATGTCTCCACAGCTTTCTTGAGTGATAGAGCATTGGTATTAGCAACATGCTCAATACCTAGGAAGCGTTCAATGACATTGCCTTCTTTGTCAACATA
>JAULJZ010187777.1:7766-21417 GCA_032270985.1 Heliamphora pulchella | reverse complement strand
AAAAAATATGTCATTTAATTAAATTTTTTCAGTGTTGCGAATTTATCGGTACGATCAGAATTTTTAAATTCTGAATGATTTAATTAATGAAATTGGACAGATCGACATAGATTGGGATTGATCAGGCGAGAACAAAGGTAATCAGGGGCAATCGGGTTTGAATGCAGGTGATAAGAGATAATCAAAAGTAATCTGATTCAATCAATGGTGGAAGACTAATCAACAATGGATGTAACCGGGATTTTAATTGCAAGTGGAGTCAAGTCGGACTACAATTTTCTAATTCGATAGATGATTGGTAACCATCACACCTCAACGAATAGGTGGAGTGACGACGGACACCTCGATGAATAGGTGTCAAGTATCTCGGTGTAGATGTACGTGCCATGCTGGTTTGAGTGTGGCGAATTAACGACGATGGCAGAATCAACATCGACACAGATTATCTTCAATAATAGTTAGTAAAATTCAAGGTAAGGTGGAGATTGCTGAATGTAGGTTTTGTATTCTATGGATCCTTTTAATTAGTATTTTATTTATATGTATTTGGACTGAGTTATTTGTGTGGAGAGTTAAATCAAATGAGATAGAGATAAAAAACACGGGAGTAACCATTGAGAGGGAAAACAAAGTTTTTTTTAAGTCTCGATTTGTATGTGTCGAATTTTGGGATATTGTTGATCTTGGAATTGTATACTCTATGGTTATAGTGGATTATTTCTTGCATTCGTAGACTTAACAGGTTGCGCCGAACTACGTAAATCTTTGTATAATTTCTCTTTAGTGTATGCATGATTGTGCTTTCATTTGCATTCAGAAATTGGTGTTCAAATTCTAACAATATTTATGTAGATATAAAAAAATTAACTCTTAAAATAAGACAATCTTGATTTTTTATTTTGTTGTTTCTCCTCTTTCATGTTATTTTATATAAAAAAAATAAAAAATAATATTTATTGATATTACTTCCTTTTTTACTAATTCAATAAAAAATAATTTAACTTTTATTTTTATTATCTTTTTTATTTTCTTACCTCCATAAATAACAAACTAATTAATAAATAACAAACTAATTAATAAAGTCATATATTTAATTATGTGCTTTAAAATTAACTAATTAATTAATTATTAAATTATTAATATTATTATTATTATTATTTTTTACTTTTAAATTACTAAAATTAGATATAATCGCGTACAGTTAGCCACAGGTAATAATTAGTTCATTACATGTGTGCTAAAATACAAAAATGGTATATTCCACTAATTTATACTTGTTTATACTTCAAAAGTAATGAATAATTACTCAGAGAGCCTGAGCGCACTTTCAAGTCTTTAGTTGAATAATATAAAATTATATATATATATATAAAAGTCTTGAAAGAATGAGATGTCATAGCCCTTCCCCACTTTTACTAGGTCCACCCCTAACTAAAACGATTGATGTGTATAAGCTATGTACATCATAATTAATATAATTGGCAACAAACTTTATAACAAAACAATGATTTCTGCTACGAAATTTATAAGAAGTCATGAACATTATTACATCATAATACAAAAAAAACGCCTCGAAATTTATAACTCTAGAGCCGTAACAAAATACTGAAAAATTATAACTGAATTTGAACAACACACTAAGGTCATGATGAATTGATCGAATTTATAATAAGGAGATATGTAATTCTATTTGATAAGTAAACCCATGTAACTAGTAATTAATATATTATTAATATATTCTTTTAAATATTGTATATATCTTATATTTTGTAGGATTAATTATCTAATGAATGCATAATTCTTCCACCACTTATTGAATTCAAAAAAAAAAAATATTCCTATGAAATATATTCTTCCACCCTAATTGGATACACTAGGTTTTTTGTTTTTTGTTTTTTACTAAAAATGTTAAAAAAATAAAGCTACATGGCTCATTTGGTAAAAGAAAAAACAAAGTCAAAAGGACAAATTAAAATACTAATTCTTATAATATTCTATTCAAATTTCAATAACTTTTAAAAGAACAATAATATTTTTCATTCATAACTTATTTACTACATAACTACCATCTATATATAATTGTTATTTTTACATACATAGAAGGGCAAAACTGTCTAATTTGAACAAAAAAATAAATTTTTTTTATTCAATCAACTAATTTCAAGAAAGCTAATTTATCAAATAACTTGCTCTGAAATTAAATTTAACTTTTTAGCTAAAAATACAAAAAAAAGGCTAAAATTTTGTATGGTACACACTACATCAAAATAATTAGTAGAAAAAACTACAAAGAATTTTAACTATAAGTACATTCACGCAATTTTTTCACAATACACGCAGGGCGTACCATAGCACCAGCCGTTTCCTTTTTGTTTTACCCGAATTTTTAAAATGTCGGTTTTTTTCTTTCTAGAAATTAAAATCAGCTTGTGGGTTATAATGCTTAATATTTTCAATAAATTTATTAACCTTTTTTACATATTTTTTAACAAAAAGAATCCTATAAACATAATGACCATAATAGCTTTAATTAAAAACTCAACTCAACTGTCATAAAATAAGAAAAATTGAATTATTATCCCAAACACTACAATTTAAAAATAAAAAAATAAATATATATAAAATATTTTAACAAAAATTTAAAAAGAAAAAAACTATCCTAAAGAAGTCATCATAAACCGTCTAATTTTTTTTCTTTTACTCTGTTTAAAAAAATTAATCCATTTAAAAACGAAGATTTTTAGACATTCTAAATAACAACTTTAAAAAAAATGGTGTTGCAAATTGTTTCATATGGTTTGGACTGTGAGGTTTGTTATGCAATGCCATGACTCATCTTGTGATACACGTGTATGGCTAGAGTTAGGGATGGGATGGAATGTGATGTGTTAGTTTTTTCTTCTTTTTTTCTTTTGTATTTTATTAGGGTGGACGCAGTGTGAGGTAAGTTAAAAAAGTGACTGGATAGAATTGGGGGGAGGGCAAAGTTTTCGATTATTAAAGTTAGAGATGATATGTAATAAGTCTTTGTTTGGCTAAAAAATTTTTGAAGGCTTTTTGCTTAAAAATTTATTTTAAAAAATCCACTTGTTTGACATTTCACTATAATTAATTGATTTTTTTTCACATCATTTTCTATCATTTTTACAAAAAAAAAAAAAAAACCAAAAAGCGTATAAAAAAAACTAGGCTAAACACACGTTAAGAGAAAAAATATTTAATGAATGAATATGAGTAAAAAAATAAAAAATAGAAATGAAAAATAGAAATAAAGATATTATTTTGTATTCTAGTTTTATTGTACATTTTAAAAATAATTGTTTGTATGTATTTACATAAAATATATTTAATAGTTATAAGTGGAGGTATGGTGAGAAATAGTGGCATTATTTGATACATATAAATTGTGCCAGAATGCTATTAAAGTTCTAAAAATTTACAAAATCATTTTTTTAATAAAAAAAAGAAAAAAAATTGACATGTTTGGTTCTCATCTTTTTTCTAGCATGCTTGTTTTTTGCCAATTCTTGACAAGGGAAAGAAATATTTTGCCAAGGGAGAGACATGTCGTCAAGGAGGAGAGAATAATATGAAGATTGTTTTAAATATTGTGAAGGGGGAGAGAATAAAATGAAGATTGTTTTAAATCTTTGATTGAGTTATACTTTTATGTGACACATGCTTTTCGATTATTATAATTTTGTGATTGTTTTGCAGCTTATAGGATTACAAACTATGACTCATTTGCCGTGTGTTTTAATGTTGAGTAGATTTTGGAGCTGTTTGGTTTAAATCATTGTTTTGTCACAAAATTGTCAGTAAGGGAGATTGTTAAGTTTTATAATTCTAATTACTTTCGATAATTAATCCCTTGAACAATTCAATCGAGTTGTATTTCTTGTAGTTGAGTGGTTTTAAAAGTTTTATACAGACGATATGGTTTTTGGCAATATATTTTTTGAGAAAAAGATTCAGTTTTTAAAAAGTTTGGATCAACGTATCTCGCGTTGACATTGAAAAAAATATGGTTTTAGGGTTTAATGTTTAATCAATCTATGTAATGTAATACGAGAAGTAAATAATTAAACACACAAACTCAACACACAATCTTTTGACATGTAAAATTCAAAGTGGGATAAAACCACGGAATTAATCCTACTCTAGGTAATGAAGCACTAGAAAATCGAACAATTATAAGATATTCACTTACAGACTTTGTTTAAATCCTCAATCTAAATGTTTTAAGTTTGCTTGTTGAATCCACGTACATCGTTCTCCACTTGATTGCGTAGTAATGAATCATTGTAATTTTACAAGTATCGAATACTCAATGCTTCACAATGACAGAATCCTATGTTGGTAAACTTAGAAATTCATCTAAATTGAACAAGAACTTTATTTGTTCTTATTGGGATTCGAAAGACATTCAGAGATATGACTTGAATGTAATTCAAAGGCTCTGGATGTTATTCTCTGAAGTTTGTTTTCGAGTCTAATGTATGCCTCCTTATATAAACAAAAACCTATAGTAATTCGAGTTTCGATGAAACTGAAACTATTAGGATTTCGCACCGCTCGAGCAGTTAGGTGACAGTTTGTATCCTACATGAACTACACTTGCTCAAATCTGTTTTAATTACTTGTTCTTCGAACTTTAAGTCTTGTACATATGTCTTCTGTAATAATTTTGACCCAAGACTTTTAATTAAATTGAAACTCCAAATTCCATGAAACTGTTGGGATGTATGGAGCCTAATATGCACTAGAGTACGGAATTCCAAAAGCCAGCGCTAGCAGAGCGCTCATGCACCAGAAGTCCAGAACGGAGTGCTCAAGAGGTGCTCAAGCACCAGACTAACCTGAGGTCTTCAGTGGAGGGTGATCGTGAGGTGCTCGACAAGCACTTGAGTGCCACCGCCGCGACCTATTTTTTTATTAGGGTTTCTAATATCATTTTTGAAAGGATTTTGAGTTAGAGTTGGTTTTAGACACGAAAATAACCTAAGAACTCTTGTAACTTGTATTTTTGCTCTACATATATAGTGACAACACGCATCATCCGTGGACGTAGGCACTGTTGCCGAACCACATAAGCATTGTATTTCTTATTTGTGTGATTGTTTCTCGTTCTTGTTTGTGGATTCGTATTCACGGTTACTTATCTCAACATCCTGTTAGAGGTTTGTTGATTGAAACCCCAACAAGTGGTATCAGAGCCAACGGTTAAAGATTTGAAGCCGTGGTAGATGAGTGAGCAAGGTATAATTTTTGATTTTGTACCGTATAAATTAAAAATATTTGTTTTCCATGAAAAGAAATAAAGGGGGGGTGTTACTTGTTGGAACTATGGAAACAATGGGCATCTCAGAAAAGATTGTAAAGCACCAAAGAAAGACAAGAATGGTCAGAATTCTACGAATGCCACAACAACATAAGACATGCACGATGCCTTAGTTTGCAGCGTTGACAGTCCTATGGAGTCATGGATTCTGGATTTCAGCGCGTCATTCCACTCTGCGTCACATCAAAAAATCAAAGAAAACTACGTCAGTAGTGATTTCGATAAGATTTTTCTGGTTGATGGTGAACATTTGAAGATTGTGAGTAAAGGGGATGTCTTGATTAGTTTGTTAAATGGGTCTATATGGAAGTTGCTAAATGTCAAACATGTACCGGGTTTGAAGAGGAATCTGATTTCTATAGAGCAATTGGCCGATGAAGGTCACGTGGTTAGTTTCATTGGTAGACTGTGGAAGATCACGAAGAGATCATTTGTGGTTGCTCGGGGAAAGAAAGAAGGTAATTTATACATGACGACGAATAACAGAAATCTCATATCTGTTGTTGATAATAAAATTATTTTGGGTCTTTAGCACCGAAGGTTGGGACACATGAGCAAGAAAGGGATAGAGACACTCCTGTCTGGTGGAAAGTTGCCGGTGCTAAAATCTATTGATTTGAATTTGTGTAAAGATTGTATCTTCAGGAAACAGAAGAGGGTTAGTTTTTCTAAAGTTGGTAGAACTTTGAAAATAGAGAAGTTGGAGCTTGTTCATACAGACTTATGAGGACCTACACTAGTCTCGTACTTAGGGGCTCATCTTGTTTCGTTACTTTCATCGACGACTCAACGAGAAAGGTATGTGTTTATTTTTTAAAAAATCAATTCGATGTGTTTGCTACTTTCAAGAAATGGAAAGCTTTGGTAGAGAATGAAATAGGTCTAAAAGTCAAACGCATGAGATCAGATAATGACGAGGAGTATATTAATACTGGGTTCAAAGAGTTCTATGCTTTGAACAAAATCAAGATGGTGAATACTTCTCCAAAAACCTAAGTCTATTAAATGTAATTTTATTGGATACGACGCAGATGAGTTTGGTTATCGATTCTAGGATGATCAGAATCAAAAAATCATTCATAGTAGGAATGTTGTATTCAATGAAAAGGTCATGTATATGGATAGGGCTGTAGTTTATGATGTTTGTCCTACAGATTTTGAACAAGTAGAGCTAGAGAAATTTTTTTTAAAGGATGTGAATAGCATGGTGCAAAATAACCTTAAAAATAGAGTTCAGCAGAAAAAACCGCATACTCCTGTGATGGAGTTGATACGGTCAACAAGAGTCCCCATACCTACACAATGGCATTCTTCATCGTTGTACTATTTTGTTGCTATTTGACGGGGGTGAACGAGAACGTTATGACAAGGTATTGCAGGTTGATGATTTTGTTAAGTGGGAGTTAGCTATGCAGGATTAAATGGATTCTCTCATGGCAAATCAAACTTGGGAATTAGCTGCACTACAACAAGAAAAGAAGGCTTTGCATAACAAGTGGGTTTATCGGATCAAAGAAGAACATGCCGGCAACTAGCTGTACAAAGCCATGTTAGTTGTGAAGGGATTTCAACAGAAAGAGGGTGTCAACTACATAGAAATATTTTTTCCAGTTGCGAAGTTAACAATAATCAGAATTATGCTAGGAACTGTGGCAGCTGAAGGTCTGTACCTTAAGTAGATGGATGTGAAGACGGCATTCCTCTATGGTGATTTGGAGGAGGATATTTGCATGAAGCACCCGTAGGGATTTACAGCACATGAAAATGAGGGGATGATATGCAGGCTCAAAAAGAGCTTGAATGGTTTAAAATAGGCACAAAGACAGTGACACACGAAATTCGACAGATTTTTGAGCCAGAACGATTTTATCATATGACAGGCAGATCATTGTTGCTATTTCAAGAGGTTTGATGACAATTACATTATTTTACTTTTGTATGTCGATGATATGCTTATTACAGGGTCAAGCATATAGAAGATAAATAAACTGAAGGGTCAGTTGTCAAAATAATTCGAAATGAAAGATCTGGGCACTGCAAAATAGATGCTTTAATGAGGATTGTGAGGACAGAGTTGCATGAACTTTGATACTGTCACAGGGAGAATATGTGAAGAAGGTTCTCAACAAATTTGGCATGCAAAATGCAAAACTTGTGAGTATACCCTTGGCTAGTCACTTTCAACTTGCTAAGGATTAGTCACCTAAAATTGAGGAGGAACAGAAGTACATGCGATGGGTTCCATACGCCTCAGCCGTCGAAAGTTTAATATATGCTATGGTTTGTACCTGGCTAGACATATCACATGTAGTGGGACTCGTCAGCAAGTACATGAGCAATCTTGGAAAGTAGCATTGGAAAGTAGTGAAATGGATTCTAAGATATCTGAGAGGTACCACAGATGCGGCATTGTATTTCAGACAGAGTCTGATAGATTTACACGGTTATATAGATGCGAACTTGGGTGGTGACACAAACCATTGAAAGAGTACAACCGGATATGTGTGTACATTTAGGAGTACACCAGTCAGTTGGGTGTCTTAGTTGCAAAAGATAGTGGCATTATCTACGACGGAAGCCGAATATGTTGCCGTTACTGAAGCAAGTAAGAAGTTGACTTGGTTATAGTGCTTTCTAGATGAACTGGGTAAGAAGAAGAAGGATAATGTTCTATTCAGTAATAGTTAGAGTGCCATTCATCATGCGAAGAACCCGATGTTTAATTCTAAGACGAAGCAAATTCAATTGAAGTATCATTTTATTCGCTCGCTATTGGATGATATAGTGTTTTATTTGGAGAAGATCTATGGCAGTGAGAATCCAACCAACATGTTGAAAAAGACGGCCACCATCGAGAAACTAAAGCTATGCTTGGCTTCAATTGGTCTTCTAGCTTGAAGACAGGGTTAGATGTTGTTGGGTTGATTTGTTATGTGACAATGTTGTTTTTCTAATAACGATATTGGGTCAGTAGCTGGATTAGTCTCCAATTGGAAGATTGTTGCGATGTGTAAAGCCTAATAAACACCAGAGCACAGAATTCCAGAAGCCAACGCTAGCAGGGAGCTAGTTAGGCGCTCAAGCGCTGGTACTCCAGAAGATGATGCTCGAGGGGCGCTTAAGCACCAGAAGTCTAGAATGGAGCGCTCAAGGGGAGCTCAAGCGTCAGACTAGCCCGAGGTTTCCAGTGGAGGATGCTCGTAAGGCACTCGACAAGATTTTGAGTGCCCCCACCGCAACCGCAACTTGTTTTTTGTTAGAGTTTCTTATATCATTTTGGAAGGATTTAGAGTTAGATTTGGTTTTAGAGATGTGTAAGGCACGAAAATAGCCTAAAATCTTTTGTAACTAGTATCTTTACTTTACGTAGTGAAAACTCGCAACATCTGTGGACGTAGGCACAGTTGTCGAACCATGTAAATTTTGTGTTTCTTGTTTGTGTGATTGTTTTTCATTCTCGTTCATGGATTTGTGCTCGCGATTGTTTATCTCGACGTCCTGTCGGGGGTTTGTTAATTGAAACCCAACATAAACTCCCCAACTCTAATAGAAGTTTTAATTTTCCTATGATACCTAATCAAACTAAGAGTTCTACAAGACTTTAAAGACTTGTACTACTTAAATTTTTAGAAAAATTAAATAGGAAATTAAAAATTACTAATAGATATAAAGTATGATTCTATACCCAAGTGATCAGCCAACTACGAGTTAATTTCTTGTTTTACATCCCACGCATTTTGGAAACTACAAAATTAGTTAAATTAGCACTAAATAGAAAATAATTGCCTAATATACCTCTTAAGGCTATTTTTCTATAAGAAGAAAACCCTAAATGTTTATATAGGTGGCTAGATGAGTTTTAAAGGTAAAGAAACTATAAAGAAAATCTTAAAAGCTACAGAGGATTAATTAGGGACACCTCAAGAAATAAAATCTAAATTGAAGTTTCATGTTCAAGTCCTTTGATGGATTTTGAGGCAGAAGCCATCTTGGATTCCATGTTATGGTGATCAAGCGAAGGAACTATGTTTTTGGATTTAGCAAATTCAATTTAAGCCGTCTAGTAACAAATTCAACGGAGTTTGTAAGTTAGTTCTTGTAACTGCTCAAAATGATAGAACTTGATTTAGATGAACCTTGACTTAGACTGGTCTCGTAATTTTTACTCTAGTTAAGATTTTTCACATAAAAATCTCGTGTTTCTTTCTTACATGGTTTATTCGCAAGCACAATTTTTTGTAAATCTCATTTTCACTCCTTACCCAAGCTGAGAAAATTTCATAGGAAACAGGATAGGAGATGTAGGGCAGGTGAGATATTACAATCCCTAACTCTAGTTTCTAAGTAACTCACAAAGCTGTGGTTTATACAATAAAGTTGGTATCGAAGCAAATCTCAACCTAAATTTTGATCTGGAATGAGAAAAACTAGTAAAAACAAAGCGAGAAATGTGGGGGCAGTGAGATTGTTGGCCCTAGCTAAAGTTTTTGAGTCACTCACCAAGTTATGGTCCATGCAACGACATTGGTATAGAAGCAAGTGAGATTATTGCCCCTAGCTAGAGTTTCTAAATCACTCACGAAGTTATGGCGTGATATCCTGGTATTTCACATCGGAAAGGGAGATGAAGTTCTTGGGTTATAAAGAAAAAATCTTGGACCCCTGCAAAGCAATGAGGCCTTTTCCTATGTGATAGAGACCCTAGCATAACTTAGTTAAGCGTGCTCATACTGGAGAAATGCAAGGATGGCTTACCTCTTGGAAAGAACAAAACTGTGAGGACTTTGTCCAAAGCGGACAATATCATTTCAATGAGAAGGATCGGGGTGTTACAAGTGGTATCAAAGTCGACTTTTTTCACCTCCGAGTATGGGCCTCTGCCGTCTTACGTGTCATGTGGGCGGGCTACTGAGTAATGAGTCAATAAGGACTTATAGGCTACCGGAGCTGGCAGGCTACTACGCCGGGATGTGTAGTCCTAAGAGGGGTAGATTGTGATATCTTGATATCCCACATCGAAAAGGAAGGGGGGTTCTTAGGCTATAAAAGAAAAATCTTAAACCTCTGCATAGTAACGAGGCCTTTTTCCAGGTAGTGGAGACCCTAGCAGAACTCAGTTAAGCGTACTCACGCTGGAGTAATGCAAAGATAGGTAACCTCCTGGGAAGAACAAAATCGTGAGTGTTGTACCCAAAGTGAACAATATCATTGTCATCAGAAGGGTCGGGGTGTTGCATATGGTCCATGCAATGATGTTGCCAATATGGGTGCAGATCAAGACACTAGGATTGTGACGCTCGTAACGCCACCCGGACGACATCAAGGGACTCCTTGTGAAGGACCTAATAGGAACTATGTTTGAGAGTAATTATATTCTCTTTGCTGTTTTGTCTATCTTTTTTTCTACTTCCTTTCTTGTAAACCAAAAAAAAAAAAAAGAAGCAAATCTCAATCTCACTTCTATCATGAAGGAAAAAAAATTAGAAAAGCTAAATGATAAATGTAGAATAGGTGAGACTACCATCCCTAACTAGAGCTCATGAGTTGCGTACCAAGCTGTAGCCCACGGAGTGACAAGTGATTATTCAATAGTTTTGGAGGATTATGTGCCATTGCTTACGTATGTTGTACTCTCATTCATTGATATATCGAAAAATATTCAAGTAGGATAATGTTGATCCATTTTTAGCAAGTAGTTGAGAAATAAGAGTAACCCACTTAATATACATCAAATATTTATTTTGTTGATAATATCACGTTATATCACCTACATAATATTCTAGGAGTACTTTATAATTTGCTGGGAACGACTTTGGTATGGTCAAATTTTGTGATGAAGAGTCGGCGAACTACGAGCAATGTCCATGTGACAGCTGTCCAATTAGCCGACGGTCGTCCATGCTTCGCTACTCTTGGTGACACCGAGATCGTGCTCTATTGGATCAGCATATCTTGAGCCAATATAAAGTACGATTCATCACTCGAGCGATCAGCCGGCTATGAGTTAATTTCTTGTTTTGTGTTCCACGCATTTTTGAAGCTACAAAATTAGTTAAATCCGCACTAAATAGAAAATAATTGCCTAATATACCTCTTAGAGCTATGCTTCTCTAATGAGAAAAACCTAAATGTATATATAGATAATTAGATGAGTTTTAAAGGTAAGGAGACTATAAAGAAAATTCATAAAAGCCACAAAGGATTAAATGGCGACTCCTCAAAAAATAAAATATGAATTGAAGTTTCATGTTCAAGTTTTTTGATGGATTCCAAGGTAGAAGTGTTGGAGGTGTGATGAAAATCTCAGTTTGAGAATAGACCACATGAGTGGTATGGAGATCGCTCGAGCGGTGGGCACCTACAACAGAGATACCAAGAGCGTGTTGAGACCGCTTGATACCACTCGAGCGATCTGTGCGAATTCGTTGTTTTAATTGTCGTGTAGGGTTTTGCGCAGCCATAGCTTTTATGTTATTTTAAGACATATTTTCTCTCCTCTCATCCCTAGAAAGCTTGTACTCTTTTCTCCAAAGGTTTATAGTGGAAGTTTGAGCCTATAAACAGAGGCACTGCTTGACGAACCACGTAAATATTGTGTGTCTCTATTGTGTGATTATTTTTTTTTCTTTTTCATTATTCTTCTGTGGCTTGTGTGCTAATTCAACAAGAGGTTTGTGGGTTGAATTTGATCATGATATTGATTAAATCCACAACAATTGGTATCAGAGCTCCAGGCTAGGAGGTTGAAGAACGTGATATGGCAGAAGAAGGGAAAATCAAGATCGAGAAATTCAACGGTTTGAATTTTGTCCTCTAGAATATGCAAATCGAGGACGTTCTATACCAGAAGGACCGGTAGCAACCATTGATAGGGGAGAAACCCGAGAAGATGACGCATAATGAATGGGAGGTATTGGATCAGAAAGCTTTGGGGACTGTGCGATTGAGTCTCGCACCGTTAGTGATTTTCATTATCGCAAAGGAGAAGACATTGATGGATTTGCTGAAGGCGTTAGAGAAGATGTACGAAAAGCCCTCTACATTAAATAAGGTATGCCTGATGAAAAAGTTATTCAACTTTAAGATGACGGATGATGCCATTATCGCCGAACATCTCAATGAATTTAATTCCATCATCAATCAATTAGAGTCGGTTGGAATTAATTTTAATAATGAATTCATAACCCTAACTCTCTTGTCTTGTCTTGTCCAGTATGCCAGAAAGATAGAGCGACTTATTTGTGGCAAGGAGCAACTCCTCGGCATCAACAAAGTTACATTACCGGGTTTGTTCTGGGAGAAGAATCACGCAAAAGAACAGCAGGTGAAGGGTCGACATTAGGGGTTAGCCTTGAACACTGAATGGAGAGGAATGAAAAATGATAGGTAAAATCAAAAGAGCCGGAGAAACCACAGATCCAAGTCATAGAGTAGATCACATACTCGAGCTAGCAAGCAAAAATTTGGTGGCTGTTGGAACTGTGGATAAAATGGTCATCTAAAGAAGGACTGCAAGGCTCCGAGAAAACAATGGAAAGACACAAATTAGGGAGTAAGGCTACCGTAAATATCTCAGATGAGGAAAACGTAGATTCTTTGATTTTTGCTATGGATTCTAGAACTGATTCTTGGATCGTTGACTCAGGAGTGTTATTCCATGCTACTCCTCACATGGATATACTTCACGGATACGTGAAAACAAATTTTGGGAAGGTCTATATGGGGGACAACGAAGCTTGCAGTATAGTTGAAAAAGGTGAGGTGCAGTTCACACAGGCCAACAGTATAATACTGAAGCTGAAAGACGTTAGAAATGTACCTAGTCTAATGAGGAACTTAATCTTAGTGCATTAGCTATCGGAATCTGGGATTATAACGTTGTTTAGAGGAGATTTCTAGAAGATGAGAAAGGGGTAAATGGTTTTGGCTCGGTGGAAAAAGGAGTGTACTTTATACGTATTCTCGGGTTCTTATAGTAGAATAAAAGTGGCAGCATTTGGGGTTGATGCCAGTATGTGGCACAGGCGACTCGATCATATGAGTAATAAAGGAATGAAGGTTATGGTTCAGAAAGAAAAACTATCGGGTTTGGAGTCAATGAATTTGAAATTCTATAAAAATTACGTCCTTGGGAAACATAAAAGGGTCAGCTCTACAAAGAAAGTGAAGACTCTAAATGTAGAACAGTTTGAGTTTGCTAATTCTAGCCAACCCAAGAGGGGGGTGAATTAGGTCTTAAAAAAATTAATAACAATTTTTAAAACCTTTTTAAAAATCTTTTAATATAGTAAACAAATATAGCAAAATAAT
>JAULJZ010187757.1:0-21422 GCA_032270985.1 Heliamphora pulchella | reverse complement strand
ATTGGTTGTAAATGGGTTTACTCTATCAAGCTCCGCTCTGATGGAACTTTGGACCGGTATAAGGCACGGTTGGTTGCCCTTGGGAACAAGCAAGAGTATGGGGTGGACTATGAGGAGACTTTTGCTCCGGTAGCTAAGATGACTATGGTGCGTACGGTTATTTCTATTGCTGCTTCCCAAGGCTGGCCATTTCATCAAAAGGACGTCAAAAATTCATTTCTTCATGGTGATCTCAAAGAAGACATTTACATGGCTCTCCCACCTGATTTTTCCTCCTCCTCTTCTTCAGATGTATGTAAGTTGAAGCGATCTCTCTATGGGCCGAAACAGGCTCCCCGAGCATGGTTTGATAAGTTTCGAACTACCTTACTTCAATTTTTCTTTCAGCAAAGCTAATATAACTCTTCTTTGTTCCTTGGCAAGACCTCTGCTGGTATTGTTCTTCTTCTGGTTTATGTTGATGATGTTGTTATCATCGGGACCGATTCTGCTTTGATTGATCGTCTCCAGCGGCATCTTCATGCCTCTTTTCATATGAAGGATCTTGGTCCTCTAACGTACTTCTTGGGATTAGAAGTTAACACTGGTCCTTCAGGAATCTTCCTAAATCAACATAAATATACACAGGATTTAATTACTTTAGCTGGTCTTCAGGATACTTCTTCTGTGGATACTCCTCTCGAAGTTAACACAAAGTATCGTCGTGAGGAAGGTGATCTTATTTCTGATCCTACTGTGTATTGCCAACTGGTGGGTAGCTTGAACTATTTGACTATTACTCGGCTTGATATTTTCTTTGCTGACCAGTAGGTTAGCCAATTTATGTAGACTCCACTCCATTTACATTTATCTGTCGTTCGTCGTATCATTCGATATCTTCAGGGGTCTCCTAGCCGTGGATTGTTCTTTCCTGCTAGCTCTCCTCTTTGTCTCATTACTTATAGTGATGCTGATTGGGTCGATTGTCCTGATATTCGCCGGTCTGTCATAGGCTAGTGCCTCTTTCTTGGAGAATCTTTGATTTCTTGGAAGAGTAAAAAGTAGGCTCAGGTTTCGAAATCTTTTACTGAATCTGAATACTGTACGATGTCTGCTGCTTGTTCTGAGATTAGTTAGCTTCGTGGTCTTCTTGCTGAGCTAGGTTTCTCTCAGCTTGATCCCACTCCTCTCCATGCTGACAACACTAGCGCTATTCAGATTGCTGCTAATCCTGTTTATTATGAGCGCACGAAGCATATTGAGGTGGATTGTCACTCTATTTGGGAGGTACAAGACACTCGTGTCATTTCTCTTCCTCACATTTTCACTAATCTCCAAATTGCTGACATCTTTACAAAAGCCATGACTCACCAGCGCCATCAGTTCCTCATGGGCAAATTTATGCTTCTTGATCGCCCCACATCAATTTGAGGGGGGATGTCAGTCAGATTATATCAAACCATAATTAGCCTATTTTTTTATGGCATGATTCTTGTATTATAGCTCTATATATCTTATGATTAGCTGTATATTTCAGCTTCTTATTTTGTTAGATAGGATTGATATAATTGCTGAAATTCGGCCATGTAATTAGCCCTTAATTAGCTCTAATGTTGTTATATAAACAGAAGAACCCTCACAATGAGGTATTCAATAAAATTGATACGTTCGAACATGTTTTTTACTGGACCAATTTCGTCTGGACACTGGAATCGTCCGTCCGAACGAAACTTCTATGAAATCTCCATTTTGTCCCCCATCTCCTTTTCGTCCCGTTTTATACCATTTTCCCCTCTAAGCCATACCCGATGATGTTGTTGACAAAAATACTACAAAACAATTTATTAAACATATTTTTGAGGCTTAACATAGTTCATTTTGTGGAATCAGATCGGCACTTTTACGTACCAATCAGTTTTCTTGCTATAGTTAAATTTCAGTGACCACCGACCTATTGGAGGCAAACTATCAAGTTCATTGATTTAAATATGATTTTTTGACTAAAAGAAATTGGACGAGCAATCGCCAAAAAAGGCTCCAGATTAAAAATGTTTTGATGTCGAACGATTAAAATAAAACCCGTGTCACAACAGTTGATTTAGATGAATACATTTTGGTCATTTCTTCAACTACGAATTTTGATTTTCTGAACAGACCTTCTACTATATTTTCGATGCGATTCCCAAACACAGTGTGAGTTACGATTCTTTGAGAACTGGTACTGACAGAACCTGATCAATCTTAATCTTGAAAGACAACAACTAAAATTGGTTCGGTCCACTCATATATTTATAGGCTACAGTAGGGATTTCTGCAAATATACAGACTTTTCAGCAGTTTCTACAATTATGAAAATCTTGCAGCGACTTCTATAATTTTTATAAAATTTTAAATTACAGTTCATACCACTAAAGAACTGTAACTACACTTTTAGCCATAATCTCAAGACCAATTGTATTGAGCTCCTGTTATTAAATGCTTAACTCATCTCTCTATGTTAAGATTCCTAATACTCACTTATTAAATTTAATTACTGACAATTTAATTTAATTGGTTTCTTAAAATTTTTAAGCCCTTCCGTTAACTTACTTGCCGGTCGGATAATTAAATCCACCTGTAGGGTTTGGTCCGGTTAAAACTTATAAACTTCCTTAATGGGGTATCGTCAATCCCGAACAATCGGGATGTGAATTTCGTCAATAATTAATATTTACCATATAATTAATATCGTTATCCAACTCACCGGGACTATTGACCCATAAAAGATCGTACCCTCTAATAAATCAAAGCAACGAATATTAAATATACGCAAATAATAATTATTTTGGAATTAAGACCATAAGCACTCATAATAATCTTGGGATGTGAATAATTTATGTAGTCAGTATAAAATTAATTATCCTAATGTGGTTCTGTTCAATATATACAAAGTGTATTAGCACAAAGATTTGGAACAATAGACGACGCTATTATCTGCTCCCCATAACCAAGACAGGCCTACTAAAATTCTGTGCTACAGTCGTACCAATGGTTTGTCCAATTTTATCTAAACTGTAAATAAAAAATTATATTTTATAAGAACCTATAATTTGATCTTCTGTGCGTAAGCCGTACTCTACACACTAGATTAAATACTGTACAGAATAAAGGACAAGCTTGCATAACATTAAAGAAATGATATTGCATTCATTACTCATTAAGATTCTCACAAAATAAAAAAATAATTTTATTTAAAATAAAATTAATTACTAAAACCAAATGAAATTCATAGTTTTTAATATACAACCCTAACACGACCAGCAAATATAAATATCTCATATGAATGGAACAAGGTTTGGAATCTTCTATGAGACCCCGACCCATTTTATCTTTTAAAATGATTAAGTATTGATGGGAGCGGGAATTAAAACTTGATTTTGGTGATGATTTAGGTGGGTGTTTTGAGCTTGGATATGCATGAAAGATATGTTCGGAGAAGAATATGAGGTCTTAAGGGATGTCCGGATAAAAATATGTGAAAAGTGTGTGAAGAAATGTAACATACATTTACTAATTTTGTCATAAATGTTTGTACAAGATGAATCCTTGTATGAGGTTTGAACCGTTGGAAAGTGACTTCTAGGGCTTCAGTTTGAGCACAAGAACGTTTTGGGCTTTGGTGGGTTGGAGCTCTCTAGAGGTTTGATTCTTAATGGTGGGACGTTTTTGAGGTAGAATCTATGACTATTCTTGAATATCTATATGATATGTATTGTATCTTTGAATTTACGAACATAAAAGCATAAAAATGGTGTTTTTGAAGCCCTAGGCTTGGGTTTGATGTTAATGAAGGTTAAATTTTAAATTCATGGAGGACTTAACATGATTCTATCTTTACGTTGTTGTTAAACATGGTTAGATTGAGAAATGATGAACAAGGGTTTGAAATTGAGTTTAAACCATGAAAATTGGGGGTTTTGGGGTTAAGAGGCCCATATGTTGAAATCAAAGTGATTATTGGTGAAATTGAGGGTCATGATAACCTATTGCATACTTATTCCATGAATTTACGTGACACGTGATGATGTCAAGTAAAAATTTTGGATTTTTCTTGTATAAAATCGATGAATTAGTGGATTTAAACCATATAGAAGAATAATTCGGGGTTTGAGCCCTTGAAAAAAATTAAAAATGTGAATGATAGAAAAACATGTAATGATGTGGGTTTGGCGAGAGGAACCATTTGGATTGGACTCGTGTGTGTGTATTGTGAATTAATATATCTAAAAGGACTGATTTTGAGATCTAATGATCGTTTTAAATTTGGGCACGAGTTACTCCACGGTGAAAGATCAAAAAACTACACAGATTGGGTTCTCTGCCCGCCGACTAGCAACTAGAAAAGGACGTTAGTCGTGGCGGGATATACAATGTACTGTTACTTCACAGACCTGTGGCTGTTGGGTTGGTAGTAACACGGTGTGGTTCTATACGCTCATCCGGCGTCGATTCCTATGTTTAACCCACAAGTTAGTGGAATATGAGAAATGTCAACAAAGTGTGCGTATGTGCGTGCGTTGCAAAGGATTGGGTCTTTGGGAAAATAATGAGATTATGGGAAAAACAATTTATAAAACTAAAACCCTTTTGTTGAAAACTTGGTTATGCATTGGGAATCTAATTTGGAACAAACGATATTGGTTTCGGATAAACTTATGTGTGCATCCCTCATAACCATCTTCATATACCATGCATATGTTCATTGTTAGTCTTGTTCCTACGAGTTTCGACTCATGTTGTTTAACAACATTTCAGGTGATGATGGAAAGAAGGTAGTCGAGTGGAAAGCTTAATTTCAAGGACCATTTTTGGAAGCTTTTAGGGAAATGAATTACATTCATATAGGGATATCTTTTGTGGACTGTATGTCTTGTAAATGTACTTTATTCGATACGATATTGTGGGAATCCGTTTTGTAAGGCCTTAGGGCCGAGAGTACATTCTCTGCATGCATGTGTGGACGTTTGGGTTTGGTTGTATTCTCTCTCACTCTTAAATCTTTTATATGGATATCATGAGGGGTTACTTTTCCAATTGTTTGATGTTTAGAACCTTTAAATTCTGTTATGAGTTAAATGTGATGAATCAACCTTGAAACCTTAACTTTTTAGTTGAGAAATGAAGATTTTTTATAAACCCTTGTGTCACGAGAGAGATTTTGGAATGACTTTGCCTCTCTTTAAAGGTTATTTCTTTGCCTAAAATGTGTTAAATGATACTAAAAATATCCTAAGTTTTGAAAAAATAGGTTTTTGGCTTGAAAAAGGGTCTGAAATAAGACAAATCAATAGACCGATCGATCGGTCTATCGATCGGTCTTTTGATACTCTTGGTTCTCTTGTACGGGCAAGAGACCGATCGATCGGTGACTTGTGCGGGCAAGAGACCGATCGATCGGTCTTTTCATCGATCAATCGGTCTGGGCAACTTTAAAAAAATTTGGTGTTTATTTCAAAGGCTTAGCTTATGGGGTTGTGTTTTGCTCCTTTAAACCTTTCTTTCACTTTAAATTAAACCCTCGTTGGACGTCTTTGAAAGGTTTTGAACTCATTTGTTTTCATTTTGAGCTGTGTCGATTAAGGTAAGCTTTGGCGGGTTATGGTTTGTAAAAGGAGTTTTTCTTGGGTGGTTCATGTGGTCCGAGTTTGGGGCGTTATATCTTCATATATTGATTTGTATGTCATGAAAGGAGTCTGAAGGTAACAATCTACTTCTATACCACTTCACTATCCTAGGCGCAAACAAACAAAAGCAATCCACGTTTCCTAGCAAGATCAGGGTGGTTTGCATCTTTGTTTCTTCCTCTCTTTATCCCTAGCATAGTTTGACATCATAACTTCAGTTGGCAAAAGTAGTGGAAGACAAAATACAGCTACTTGTTTAAAAGTTGACAACAGTTAGCTGGAGGTTAGATGGCAATAACAGTCTACAGGCTTATTTTATATTTTCCGTAGATTGTCAGTGTGAGTTAATTTATTATGGGAAAGGATATTGTTCTATTAATGACAAACATGTCTCATGGGTGGTCAAGTATCGCCTGGAAAAATCTAATATCAAAAGGGGTTTTACATATTGTAAAATGAAGAATTATCTGAAGTATTCTACTAGTGAGATGCCGGAAGATGCTATAATGAGACCTCCGTCTATCAATGTGATGTCAAAAAAATACAATAGAGAACATGTAGATGTTTAGCACTGTGCCCCTAGTAGTGCTATTCCAATTCTCTCCCGGTCCATGTCTCTGTGTTTACCAGAAAGGAGGTTTAATCTGTTGATTGGAGGTTTTGGAAAATGTGGATCAGTCATTGACGAACGCAGAGCTCATCCAAGCGTGTCCGAGATTGATATACGCAGAGGAGGAGTTGGTATAACGGAGTTGGATCCTGGACCATCCGTTTCTAAGGTTAGAGTTAGGAAAGATGAAGTGGAGAGAAGGTGTTCTGTTATCATGAACCCTCAAGAACTTTCTAATATATTAAGAAATGTAATAATGATTGTTAAAAAAATATCTCCTTCGTCTGTTCATCATATACTTGCAGTTTCTTGGCACTCCACTTAGTCCTTTTAATATATCTGGAAATATTCTGCACATAACGTCTGCGCCCAGGATAAGGACGATAAGGAGCACGTCCACAGTAATTACGCTTAAATCTACTGCCTCTCTTATAAGTAAAGGGGGTACGATACTGACGGCTTGCTGCTCCGTCTATTTTTAATGAAAGACTCCAAAGAGGATATTCTAACAGATCTGGAAATCCTCTTACCTCTACTAATCCTTCTGTTCAGAGACCTTAGCTTGATATTAACTCCCTCTCTTCCGCGCACGCTGGAACAAACTTCGCCGGAACTAACCGCCGGCTCTCTTCTCACAGTCCTACTTGCCACGTCAAGTAGCGATCTACACACATTTGAATGAACTTACCGTAATTCATGGAATAATCTTCTGAGCAGTACAACATTGTATACCAATGTAATCAACAGCAGTAATAGAGAAAAGAGGAGGGAAAAGGCAATATACCACAAAAGAAAATCACCAAGATAGCTGTCCCACTTCACAAGCATATTCTCCTATTCAAAGTGTTTCTGCCAAAACAAGGTTTTATAAGAACAGGGATAGCGTACTCATGAAGCATTCAATTTCAAATTCAAATTTTAAAATGGGGGCTAGATTTTCCACTTTAAACTGTAGTGTACCTTTTACTGATTGCTTTTCAATTTGTCGGTGACAGCTGTCCTCCACTACATAAAATTGGGATATAATATTCCACAGAATAATCATTACATTGTGGGTCCCACCTACTTTATGACGTCACCCACGTAATGGTGGGACCAAACGCGCCCCTAACGGCGCGCAAGGACAAAACCTGTAATATTATATTAAGTTTTGCCCTAAAAAAGACACCCATGCCCCTCTGGAGCACTTTATAACCATGTGTTCTCTCTTCTCATCTTCTCACCACATGAATTCAGGACATTCAGGATAAAAATAAAGGTTAATAATAAATTATTTATAAATAATTTATTAAATAAAAAATAATGATGGGGAATCAACCTTATTAAACCCTCCAGGGGATGAAACTCTACGAAGCATAAATAAATATATTAATTATTTTATTTTATTTTATTATTTTATTATTTAATTTATTATTAAATATCTATGCATAACGGCATTTCAACCCTGTTAAATTTATACCCTCCGGGGGATGAAACTTTGTGAGGTATAAATAAATATGTTAATTTTTTTTTTTTTGATATTATTTAGTTTATTATTAAATATCTACTCAGGGAGAGAATCAACCCTGTTAAACCCTCCAGGAGATGAAACTCTGCGAGGCATAAATAAATATGTTTATTTTATTTTATTTTGTTATTATTTAATTTATTAAATATCTACTCAGGGAGGGAATCAACCCTGTTAAACCCTCCGAGGGATGAAACTCTGCGAGGCATAAATAAAAATGTTTATTTTATTTTATTTTATTTTACTATTATTTAATTTATTATTAAATATCTATTCAGAGAGGGAATCAACCCTGTTAAACTCTCCGGGTAATGAAACTATGCGAGGCATAAATAAATATATTTATTATTTTTTTATTTTGTTATTATTCAATTTATTATTAAATATATATGCATAACAACAATATTCAACTGTATTAAAGGATGCATGATAACAGAGGCATAGGATACTCATCCTTGGGACTTGCTGTGTTAAGATTTCTATAATCTATGTAAACCCTTAGTTTTCCATTTTTTTCATGACTGAGACTACATTTAACAACCATTCGACGTATCTGGTTGTTCGAATAAACTTAGCTTTTAAGAATCTTTCGATTTCTTCTTTTATTAGAAGAATTATTGCATTGTTCATCCTTCGAAGTGGTTGCTTGTAAGGTAAGAAATGAGGCTTGATAGGAAGCTTATGTTCTACAAGACTCCTGTCTAAGCCTGACATTTCTTCATATTTTCATGCAAAACAGTCTTTAAATTCACTAAGTAGACTTACAAGTCTATTTTTCATTACATGACTTAAATTAGAACTTAGAAAGATAGGTCCAGGATCTTCGATAGATCCTAAATTAACCTCCTCTAATTTATCTTGCACTTGTACATTTACATCATCCAGTTTAACTAGTGCAATAGCAAGTTCTTTTATTGTTAGTTTCTCACAATCTTCTACGTCCTCATCGAACACACATTATGTCGAGCTGCAAGAACAACTCCCTTCTAGCTTTCGTTTGAGAAAAAATATATAAAGTCTTTCGAAAGTAGACTTTACTATTTTCTCTTCTCTAGTCAATTCGTACTCTTCCACTTCCAAATGTCTTAGCATCTCTTGAGACCCCATCAGTCTTTTTCTTTAAACTGTCTTGCAGGCCTTCTGATTATACTAGGCCTAGGAAAATCTTGACTTGCCTCCTTGAATCCTTCTCTCATGACCATTAATATCTGCTCCCCTGATGAACTCCTTACATTACTAATCTCTTCGATAACCATCATTCCCTTTCTACCTCATATAACGACGCTTCAATATTATTTGTTTCAGCCTTAAATGGACTTTGATAAGCCCAATCGATCTTAATTTCCTTCTTGCCTTCATCATCATCTTGTGTTAAGAAAATTATTGGCTGGTGCAAGGAGGATGGGACATATCCATTAGCATGTATCCAATCTCGATCTAAAAGTATGTTGTAATTAGACAAAGAATCCACCACAAAAAACATGGTAATCATCCTCCTTTTACCAATACTTAACGAAAGTGCTAACACACCATGCGTTGATGAAATTACTCCAGCGAAATTACTTACTGTAATTTATGTTGCAATCAAATCTTCTTCCTTTTTCCCTAAAAACTTTAATATTCTCGACGATAGGATATTTACCACTGCTCCGTTATCAACAAGAATCTTATCAATGAACTTGCCATTGACCATGATAGTCACATACAATGGCCTTAGATGCCTTATCAAGACAGCCTCGGGTGTTTGCATAACCACTTGTGATTTTCCCATTGTATCCTTCCGTATGCCTATCGAATGTGATAAAGGCATTTTCATTTTACTTTTTCCTATTCGTACACCAGCTTCCGAATCATCTTTAACATCTTCGTCAAGACTAACAGGCTGGTTTGGCTTTGTTTGAAATCATTTTGGCAAAATTATCATCAAGTTGCAGACTACATTTGATGAAATTAACCCAAACTGAATAGCTACTAATTTCTATCCAAAATCACCTGACCCATCAGAGCTTTAGTTTTTCCCTTCCTTTTTATCTTGTAATTGAAATCTTTGTTGATCCTCATCCATACTTGACACCCTCGTTGATTCGTCATCTGAAAGGAGAAGCTTTTTTACTTCATCAAGCTTTCTAGCCAAAGAAGCCTTCGATGAAGCTTTTTGCCCCTAGCCTTGTGGTATGGTTGACTCTTGCCCTCTTGCCTAATGTGCTTCAATCCTTCCCTAGTCCATACCATATTTAGTGCATGCCGATGGGGAGAAGGTGGGCTTCGTGGATAGTCTTGACGTACATCTGGTAATCCTCTTGCAGCAAACTTTCTTTGCAGCCTATGTTTCTGAGAAGTTGTGGCTGGTACATACCATCCTTCTGAAGAAGGAAACTTAGGATGTCTCAATTTCTCCCATCGTTCCACGAGTGGAATTGGAGGTCTTACCATTCTTCTTGGAGGTTCTTCGAAGGGTCTTCCACGTCAAATTTCTTGCCATGGTGTTGGCTTGCCATGAGGCCATTGAGCCGGCCTTCTTCCATGGTGTTTGATCTCTTATGTGCTGGCATATATGGGACTACTGGGTTCCCATTTACAAGAAAAGGGCCATCATCTGGCCCATACATTTCCACTTCACAAGGACCAAAGATTCCAGGATCTGGTCCCTCATAAATCAACTTAGCTCCTATGTAAATTTGTAAATCTCCTCCACCCATTGTGTTGAAACATAACACTGCTTCAGAAAAACATGTTCTCATTTCTTTTTTAGCCTCTTGCATAGCTCTTCGACATCTGATACAGATGTACTTTTGACCCATAGGTTTCTGCATCTTTGCTTTACCTCTATCAAGATTAGAAATCTCCTAGCGTGTAATTACACGCGAGGAGCTTGGTAATTTCCTCACAACGTTTCCTAGGTCAGCTGATATCATGTTCACATTAAGCATGTCAAGGCATTGATCACTGTTAACCTCCATGATCTCCTTTCCCTTAGCATATTGCAGCATTCCTTTTTGAATTAAATCATGTATGGCATTTCGAAATGTTATACAATTATTAGTAGAATGCCTAAAAGAATTATGATATTTACAATATTCTTTTTCCTTCCTTTCTCTTTCAGGTGGGATTAAATGGCCATTTGTTAGAGTAATGAACTTTTAATTTACTAACTTGTCGAACAATTCATCTGCCTTCAATAAGTCAAATTAATACTGTCGTAGAGTTGAAAGCTGGTTACTTTTACTTAGTTGTGTGGATGGTAAACTCAATGGTTTTTCTATTTTTTACAACGTATCACATATAATTAGATTCTTTCCAACTATTTGTGCCACATCCACTTCCACATCTCTTTCGACCTCCTAGTAATAGGTCCCCAGAGAAGTTGATTTCCTTTGTATCTCTTCTTTTAACAATCCTTCATATCTAGTAGCTCTTGAGGCTAACTCAAACAAGCCTATAAATTCCATCCCTTTGAATTTCTTCCTTAGCTCAAAATCTGATCTGTTTTGGGCTAATCTCACTAGTTCAATCTCTGGTAAGAATACATGACATCTAGTTTTTATTCTTTTGAATTTACTAATAAGCTGCTCAGCAGTCTCCGTCGAATGTTGTTTTAATTTCGCCAGGTTTGTCATTGTTACTTCAGATTCAGTTCTAAAAAATTAGGCGTGGAATTGGTCTTCCATTTTTTGTCAATTCTGAACTAAATTGGCTGGTAGGTTGATAAACTAAGTAAATACTACTTTAGTTAAGAAGTGTGGGAACAATTTCATTTTAACGAAGTTACTATTTCCTACTTCTCTACATTGTAAAGTAAACCTGCCTATATGTTCAATGATTGTTTGGCTTTCTTCCCCTGAAAATAGGGTAAACTCAGAAATTTTGTAATTCCTAAAAAAGCCCAAATTATCTACCCAATGTGGATATGGCCTCGAAACATTAGTCATTCAATCCTTCGAAAGGCTGGTCCGTAAATATCTTGAACAAGCTTCATAATTTGTTCACTATTAGCCATAAGTTGTTGACCTATTATAAGGTTAGCATTCATTGGTTGACCCATCATGGGGTTAACATTCATAGGTTGTTCAACCTGTGGAATATGTTGTTCAACTCTAAATGGATCCACTACTGGTGAATTTAGGTAAACTAGATCTACAACAGGTGGTGTTACATAGGTTCCTATTGAAGGTCTACCAATATTTAGAGGTCTATAACCTCGTGGCCCTGATCCTTGAGGATTTCTAGGCATAAAAATAGGGTTATAATATGATCCTAATCCTTAAGAAAACCTAGGCTCATGACAGGATTATAACATATCTGTTGTTGAGAATACCCATTATCGGGGCCTACCGATGGTCCTTGATTTTCTATATGCATCCTCACCAAATGCATATTAACATTTGACATTTTGTTCGACGTGGAACTTACAGGTGCTATAACTGCCTCAGGACCGATGATGACTTTCCTCATTGCCCTCACAAACTCTTGTTCATCCACATTTGGAATGCTGAACACCTCAAATATTTTTTGGCCTCTCTTGTACAGAGAGCCTTTCTAGGCTCTTCGATTGACCATTAGGACCACTTGATTGGTCCACTTTGCTTATTGACCTCTGTGGAAGCTACTTTTTCTTGCACTGCCTTGTCTTTGTGAGTTTGCACAACCATTTTGATTTCTGACTTAGTAAGAGTCTCACCGGGCGTGCCAAAATTTGTTAATAAAAAACAAACAAATCTCCTTCGAAGAGAGAAAATTCTTTAAAACTTTCAAGCGATTGTGTTCGCGGTCCTTTTACCGTGTTTCAAGACTTCGCCAGAAAGTAACCAAGGAATAAATCCAAAGTAATAAAGAATTTTATTACTTCAATGGAAACAAAGTCAATTACAAAGATTACAGACTACTCCTATGAACTGGAAATTGAAATAACTAAAAAAGAAAATTACAATAGAAACAAAATATAAAAAGAAAAAGATAAGCAGTTTGTCGGGTTGTGAAAAAGTGTCTCCTTGTGTTGCTCCCTGATCTTTTATAGAGACTGGCTTGTAACTACTTGTAACTACCTCCATAACCTTCTTCATCATGGGCACTGGTGGGTAATTATTCCCAGATGTGAACAACTGCCTCTGGCTCATGACTTTGTATACTTGTTCCATAATGGCCACGTTAAGGTAGTGGGAAACTACTGTGTGGCACCTGTCCACTTTGGAAAACTGAATAACTGCCACGTGACACCTGTTCTTTGTATTACAGGTTTCTCTTTAACTGTTCCTTCGACAGAATTAAGAGGATAGTAGGCCGATGACGACTTGCTGTGTCCTTGAGAAATATCAGAGCTTTTTCCTCGATGGTAGGCATTGAGATTCAGCAAGTCTTTTCACGTTAGATGAACTATTTTACTCCTGGACTTGACAATTACTCTTGATCCTCTTTATTCGACGGGTCATTTGATCCTTGTGGAAGTAATTTAATAAATTTGGTGTAAACAGTTATATGAAGGTTCTTTTAAATGTACATAATACCCACATCGGACACTCGACACTCGAATAAGTGTATGATATGTGTCCTACATTTTTCTTTGTACATTCACCTAGAAAGAATATTTAGTAATTCATGTTTACTATAGAACTATCATAAATTCTGATATAATGAATAAAATTCTCAATAAAAACCTTATAAAACCATTTAACTTGAATAATAAAAGAAATATACTAAGCAATATGAATATCTTCATGTGTCCCAGTTCCCTTGATATAGTTAGATACATACTCACGCCCAACACTAGTACCTGAATCCATGCAACATAAATGACAACATAAGGAGAAATGAGACAATTAGTGACTCCTAAATCAGGTATGGATTAAAAAGTAGTCGAATGTTGTTACAAAAGCAACTGAAAAGTAAATCCTCAAGTCTTCAATAGCAGTAATAACATGATGAGAATGGAAAAGTAAGCAATGACACATAGCATGCAATAGGTCTCACTCAAGCAAGTTAAACCATACTTGATTTTTGAGCAAGAAACTACCCATAACTACTAAATAAATAAAATAACTAAAAGAGTTAAAGATGTATCTCCAAAAACTATTTCCAACTTCAAGAACGAATGTTAAGGATTAACCACTGTATTCACCCCACCTTAAGTTTTTAGCAACAAAATTAACAATTGCATTTGAGTAAATGATTTCATGTTTAAAAAACAAAGCAATAAACTAAAATAAAACAAAACAAACGAGAATAATCATCTTATTGGTTACTTTAATAATATTTCCGAAATATCCTAAAGAACACAGATTGAATTAGGAATTCCCAAAAAAAAATAATATAATCACCTCCAGCATTTCAACAACCTGCCCAATGGATTGTTGTCAAAGTTCATAGGCAAAATATGGAAACATAAATGGATGATGACAAAGAAAAAGAAGCGATGGTTAAAGAAAGGGAAGAGGATCGATCATCAAAACCATTTCATCAATCATTTGCCCAGAAACCAAAAGTTCTTGATATAATGAATCACATAAGTTTAGTAAGCATGGTGCTGACTACCGACAAATAAATATTTTCTCTACTCTAGGAAAAATCTGATTACAAACAATCCAAGAACATACCTCCTCCACAAGATCTCTAGCAACACCCAATCAAATGGGCAGGTCGAGGTAACAAACAGATCACTCCTAAAAATACTGAACACCAAGCTTGAGGCCTTGAAAGGCCTCTGGCTAGAAGAGTTGCCCAACATATTGTGGGTGTACCAAACAACTGCTCGCACACCCACGGGAGAACCCCCTTACACCGTCACCTACGGCCATGAAGCTGTGCTTCTGGTGGAAATTGCTCAAACCAGCTCAAAGGGAGAGTAGTACGACCAAGAGCAGAATGATCAAAACCTCAAAATCAACCTAGATTTGTTAGAGGAGATCAGGGGAACTTCAGCAATAAGAATGGCAGTATACCATGAAAGGATGAAGAGGTACTACAATGCAAAGGTGAAGAAAAGGAGCTTCAGTGCAGGTGACCTAGTGCCAAAGAAGGTCATCTTTTCGACCAAAAACCCTATAGATGGGAAGTTAAGACCTAACTAAGAAGGACCTTATGTTGTAAAAGCACATCAGGGTAGATAAGCATATCAACTGCAGACTATAGAGGGAAAGGAATTGAGGCATCCATGGAATGCAGATCACCTCAAGCGTTATTACGCTTAACAACCTTCGTATGTCCTTCGGATGTAAATGTTCACTTTTTGAATGAGAAATGCAAGTGTTTACTTTCCTATTCTACATTCCTTCCTATCATGACATCTTCGCGCAGTTCAAACGAAGGGCCTGAGGTTATTAGAAAACATGAATGGGCAAGGGATGACCAGGAGAAGGTTATCCCCGTATTGGAGGCAAACTGCCAACATCATTGATTTGTAAACGATATTTCAAAAAATAAAAACTGGACGGGCAATTGCTAAAACAAGCTCCAGATAAAACTTTTTGATGTCGAACGATCAAAATAAAACTCGTGCCACCATAGTTAATTTAGATGAATACATTTTCGTCGTTTCTTCAACTACGAACTTTGATTCTTCGGGTTAAAGCTCTAAACAGACCTTCTGCTATATTCTCGATGCGATTCCCAAACGTAGTGTGCGCTACGATCCTTAGAGAACTAGTACCGGCAGAACCTAGACAACCTTCATCTTGAAAAACAACTTATGAATTTGGTTCAACTTACCTACATATTTATAGGCTACAGCAGGGACCTGTGGAGTAATTATGACATAGACTTCTAGTGTGACCCAGATACCCTTCCAACGATTTTTGCAAATATACAAAACTCTCAGCAGTTTCTGCAATTATGAAATCTGCAATTATGAAAACCTTGCAACGGTTTATGTAATTTTCATAAAATACTAAATTACAATTCATACCACTAAAGAACTGTAACTGCACTTCTAGCCATAATCTCAAGACCTAATTGCATTGAGCTCCTGCTATTAAATGCTTAACTCATCTCCCCACGTTTAGATTCTCGATACCCGCCAATTAAATTTAATTACTGATAATTTAATTTAATCCGCATCTTTGAAATTTCTTAAGTCCATCTACTTAACTTATTTGACTGCTGAATAATTAAATCTACCTGCAGAGTTTGGCCCGGTCAAAACTTATAAACTTTCTTAAGGGGGTATCGTCAATCCTGAACAATCTAGACATAAATTCTGACAATAATTAATATTCACCAAATAATTAGCACCGCAATCCAACTCACCGGGATTATAGACCCATAAAAAATTGCACCCTCTAATGAATCAAAACAACGAATATTAAATATACACAAGTAATAATTATTTTGAAATTAGGAGCATAAGCACTCATAATAACCTTAGGGTATGAATTAATTTATATAAACAGTATAAAATTAATTACCTCAAAGTAGTCATGTTCAATACACACAAAATATACTAGCATAGCGAGTCAGAATAATAGACGACGCTATAATATATTTTCTGTAACCAAGACAAGTCTACTAAAACTCCGTGCTACAGTCGTACTAATGATTTATCCAAATCCATCTAAAATGTGAACTAAAACTTATATTCTGCAAGAACCTATAATTTGGTCTTCTGTGTGCAAGTCGTACTCTACACACCAGATTAAATACTGCACAGAACAAAGGACAACCATGCATAACATTAAAAAAATGATATTGCATTCATTGCTTATTAAGATTCTCATAAAATGAAAAAATAATTTTATTAAAAATAAAATTAAATACTAAAACTAAATAAAATCCATAATTTTTAGTATACAATCCTGATACCCTAAAACTGTAAGTTCACAGCTAAGTGAAATGGATTACAAATCAGCAAGAAAAATACCAACACATGCAAAAAAGAGCAAAAAGCTCGTGACATTGACGCTAAGAAGGAAATGCTGAAAAAATGATGATCTGAAGAAGATTAACCATAGCATACAAAAGGAACTCAACGTCAACCATAAGAAGTTACAAGTATTCACAAAAGTTTGATCCCAAAATTGACAAAGCCATATCCCATTCATACACAAAGCATTTTGCAAAGTTGAAAAACAACAAAGGAAATAACCACAAGTTTCCCAAAAACAAAAACGAACTGAGAATGTTTAGCAATGGGCAATTACATCACCCACCACAACTTAAAATGGAAACAAAAAGAAATGTTTGAGATATCAAAAGGAGGGTGTAGAGAAAAGTTGAGTAGATGGAGGAGGGTGAGAGCCAATTTCATCATCATCAACTTCACCAACAAGGGGAGATCCGACTGCAATGGAAGTGTCGTCGTCATCCGCCTTGATCTGGAAGAAATCCAGGTCAGGATAGAGACTGCTGGCCTGTTAGCGAAAGGTCTCAAAGCCATTCAGCCATTGCTTTGCAAACATCACCCTCACATCAAGAGACTCCATATGCTCAGCCTTTAGCTTGGAGAACTCTTCTGAACCCTTGAAAGCCTCGATCACAATTGATTGATCAGTAGCAATTAACAACTCAAGTGCTTCATATTTGCTCTGTTGGTTGGAGAGTTGAGATTCCAGCTCGGATATCCTACTCTTCAGCTCGGACACCTTGTTTGTCTTCTTGTCGAGCTCACTGGATACATCAGCCTTTTCCTTTGACAAACCTTCCACCATGGCCTACGATCGCTCTAGGTCGGCTTCAACGGTGGTCAGTTGAAGATGGTCGAACTTCAATGTCCCGACCTCGGCCTTCAGATTTTTGATCACCTCCTTCACCGCAAGAAGCTTCTTCTCTGCCCCCTGGGATGAGATCTCCTTTCTGGTTAGGGAGAGAGCCATGTAATGGCCCAAGGCTATGGCCTGCACAGTATACACAATAAGGTTGACGAGTGCATCAATATAACTATAAAAAAAAGGACAACAAGAAAAATAGTGAAGTGGAGGGAAGAGTACCTTAGCAGCTTCTTTGTGGTACCGACGCCCTAGTTCAGAAGTGGATAAACAGTCCAGAGCAAACATGTCAAAGGCCAGAATAGCCCTTCTATCATTTTAAGGCCTAGTTGGCCATCAAAAAAAACTAAGGGAGTAGCCCCCTCCCTTACAGATGCAATAACTGGGGAAAAGCATTGAAGCTCCTTCCCTTTGTCTCCTTTCTTCCTTTCTCTTCATCTCTTTCCGTTTCCTTCTCAGCTTCCTCTTTCTCTGTACCTTGCACTTTTTCCTTCCCTTTACTTACCGATAGGTCGTCCTTCCTCAAAGCTGGTTTATTGGGCCCAACCGGGGTAGAGCTAGTGGCATACTCCTTAAAATTGGAGATGTTCAGGTCCTTCAACCGTGCCGTCATGATTTTGGGTTTCTTCGAAGGAGGGGGAGCAGGGAGAAAGTTATCTTGATTCGTTGCCCTTTTCTCCTTGAATTTCTTCAAAGCTTCCCTGTCAGCCTTGCTCATTGCCTTACTCATGGTGCCTGCACAAATCATCACAGTGTGAGGTTAGGGGAACTTCTGAGCAGTGTAAAAAATGAAAATTTTACATTAACAACATTAATCTTTCATCTTTTCCCTTAGAAATTTTGGTGGCTTCAGCAATACGAAATAAAAACAAAGCATCAAAGGAAGGCTTATATCCAAATAAATACTCACTCAAGCTCTCTGGGGCAGTCAGAGTTGACCAGTCTCTATCCTCCCAGGACTGAGCGAGCTCAACCCTTCCTTTTTCTTCTTGGGAGATAGCTAAATTTTTTGCTTGATCTAAAACCAAGGCCCCATAAAATGAATCAAAGGGGAGCAGCCTAAACAAAGACAGACGAAAGTACAACACTAACCATCCTTAGGAGGAGCAGACCAGACCTTTGAATTTGAGGAGCTGAGTCATCCAACAGCTCCCAAGGTTAGGCTTCCCAACCTTTGCCTGACACGAAGAAAAATTGGTCTTTCCATTCCTTATTCATCTTGGGCAGACCGATGATTAACCCTCGTCCATCACGCCCTTAAAGCTCACAAAACCAGTAAACTGTTCTAATGGCTTGTAATAATAGAAAAATTCTTGAAGGGTCAAAAAATATTTCTGATCGCTCATAGCCGGCCAAAGAACCATTCACCCGACCAGTATCTTGTAGTCGTTTGGAACTAGTTGAGCTTGTGAGATTTCCAAGAATTGAAGAACTTCTCTTAAGAAACAGGGGATTAGAAATCGTAAGCCCCTTTAGAGATCCCCCTCAGAAAAATAATACTACCCCAGGATGTCGGAGCAAGCTGACTCTTCGGGGGTAGGAGACCTCAGGCATATCGAGTTAGGGATCTGATATTGAGCCCTAATTTAGCCAAAGTCTAGAGCACTGATGGTGGAAGGAACACCATCGGCGGTAAAGGGGAACCGAACATGACCAACGACTACATAGGGACGCTGATGTAGAGTATTCTCTTAGCCTGACACTGAGGGCCACAAAGAAGCTAATGCCGAGGAAGGAGGAGTAACACCACTCCGAGAGCGATGGGTGATCAAAGCATCACCAGAATTCTCCATGGAGGAGTCTTCGTCAATAAGGGAGAAAAACAAAATTGCAACCCTAGGCTTAACGACACTAAGGGGAGCAGGGCAAGGGATATCAGCAATAACTGGGAGCTCAAATCGGAGAATGTAGTCAGCTATGGGAGTAGTGCTCAAAGAACGAGAAACCCTAAGGGGAAAAGGGTGGCTCTCATAAACCTCTAGGAAGGAGGATTCAACTTTCTCGCTGGAACTGCTAGAAATCACGATATTTCCTCTGATTCTGGACATAGATTGCTTCGAGAGAAGGGGGGATACCAACGATAGGAAAAAATGGGGGAAGATTTGAAGTAATCAAAACCCTAGCACACTCCACTCAAAAATCAGCCAATTCACAATCAAAATCTATTCAGGGGAATCAATCTATAGTCGAAACATGCAGTAAATTGAAAGAACATGCAATGAGAAGGGAAGAGAAGTACTTGAATTACAAGAGAGAGGTTGGCGAGATCGTTTGAGGGCGCTTCTAGCAAACTGGAGGGTCCTAAAAGAACGTGATAATCTCCCTAGAACGATTTTCTTCCCAGTGCTCGAATGAAGGGAAATTGAGAAGTTTCAAATGATAGAAGAGGTGCCTTAACTTTGGACGGACAAGATTCCCTTAAGTAAATCCAATCTGCGGCTAGGATTAACGCGTGTAGTATGGGAACATCTACCCATGTTATGAATGCCACGTGTCATAGACATAGCCACAATGTCGCCCTTAGAATTTGAAGCCATAATGAGGCTAGTCCAAGCGTCGCTGTGACAGCTGTCTTCTCCATTCGAGGAAATAAAAACAACGGTTATGGGGACCAGTGGAGGCCAAGGACGACCGTTGCGCTACTCCACAGTGACCGCAACAATTGCAGCCCACCAACAGATAAGGATCTTCAAATGGTTATTCTTAACCAACAATCGGTTCCTCATGACTGATCAAGAATAGGGGACCACTGATGGCTACTAAGGGCATTTTGGTCAAAACCATATAGAGCTAGTGATGAGGATGGACTAAAATGTAGCTCAAGTTGTTCCCATTCCATGACTGATCAGAGGATTCATTATCTAATCACCAGTTTCGTTAACTTGGTCACCTCTCAGCGTGGTCAGAAAGCCTTTATCCACCCTCAGGTTAGCAGATGTCTGCCAAGTCAGTCCAGCGAGTGACGAACATGCTCCACCAGGTTGAGACTAAAATGGATAATTGAGGCCATATAGCCATAACCATTTAGTGGCAGGGACCACGCCATGTGTCTCAAGAAGGCGGTATAAAGAATCAATCGGTAACTAATTGGGGGGGGGGAGAGATGCTAACAGAAGGTGAGGATTCCTTTTCTCTCTCGAGAATTCTAACTTGTTTCCTACTCCACTAGTTAAACCTAACTTGGCCGTCGGAGAGGACCCCACCGGAGATCTACAACACCCCTTCTAATTGATTGATTAAGTTTTTCAGGACTGAGAAGGAGACAATCGGAGACGAAGAGCTACAGAGGATCATTGAGCGAGGATTTTGCACCATCAGAATCATTGATCCAGAAACTCATGTCCTTGTAACAAGGAGAATACTGCAAATGATAATATTTTCTGTTCTTATTGGAAAAGAAGAATTAACATGTGTAAAAATCTAGTACGCTGTATAAGTTACTGAACTTCAAAATCTCAAAACAAATCAACAAATTTATGCCAAAGATTTTCCCAGAGCATGCTATGATATCTAAGCCCCTAAAAATGAGAGACACTTCTGCAGGAAATCAAATAATAGCTCCAACAAAGTTGTAGCCAAAAAAGGTACGCCTTCCTTGGAAAATCATTGAGTACCAATACCCCAGTATTATGCACTATAGAAAAATATCATTCAGACCTTTGAAAATGACTTGAACTTTAGCCCAAGCTGGCCTTTTGTTAAGACAAAAATAATAATATCAACTACGATACTAAAAAGCACGAAAGGATAACAATAAACCAGGTTGCATGAGGTTAGACAGTTGAAGGCCCTCGGAACCTGAGATTTCCTTCGCATTATTTTTCTTACAAGGATTTAGAAATTAATTATCTTCAACAAAAAACACAGAAGGGAGGAGAGAACAAAGCATAGCAGTTCCTATGAACTCAGGAATTACTTGAGAGGTAAACCGTTCATCAGTTGACCAAAAAAGTCGGATATCTGGTATGTCAAAC
>JAULJZ010187737.1:0-21423 GCA_032270985.1 Heliamphora pulchella | reverse complement strand
GGCTAAGGTGTCAACTTTAATTGTTCAAAATGTGTTAACACTTTCATTTTGAAAATATAAAATATTATCCATTTAAAACCTTTTATTCTTAGAAAATGAATTATGAAAATCATCAAAATCAAATTAAAAAGCCCTTGGGCTAACACCGTTCTTTCACGTTATCCATATTACTTTCTCGTTACCTAGTTTCTCACAAAACCGTATTACAACCAATGAACTGGCATCGGATGCAACTTAAAGAAACATCGTCCCATTTGCCCCCAACAAGCTATGCGAAGCCGTTGTGGAATGGGTCGCTTTATAACTCATCACGACACACACACACCCCTATCAATTCATCACGACACACACAAGCTATGCTAACCCGTGGGCATGTGGTCCCCATCTTGCGCAAGTTTCCGGTATTTTACCGTGGAACTGTGCAAGCCCAACTTAATTCACATCCATCCATACTCAGTTCATTATTCGTTAATCACTATCATTTTCATAATCCAGGAATCCAACCCCACAACCAATTCATCTCCCAATTTAAATTCCCATATTGTCATTTCGATTCCAATATCGAGTTTCCCATTTCATTTCTAAATCACATTCCGTTTTAGTATTCAATCTCTCTCAATATACAAATTTCCAATTTCAATTGTATATCTTATCATCTTCAATATTCAATTTCTCATAACTTTTAACAGTATATAGCTAACTTAATGGGAAAGCGACATATTTAAACAAGTGGAATGCACCCATCATTTACACACACGGTTAAACCTTTAACAACCCCATTTCACTTAATTGGATTTAGTTAGCTTTAAATAAAACATTCAAGAAAACCTTCAAACATCTATTCGCACTTTCAAAATTTCCATTCTAATTAGAAAATCCAAAATTCTCATAAAATCCAGCCCATTAATCTAACTCACACATTTCATGTCGTTTGAAGAAAATAGACTATACCCATTATATACACATATACAAGTTTGAAATCCATGTTTCCCTTCTAAACGCTTAGGATATTAAATGATAACCATGTCATACCACAAACCCTCAAATATCCATTCTTGTTCTTTCAAAACCATCATTGTATGTAGAAAATCCACTTTCATCGTCAAATCCAACCTATCGGTCCAACACATGCATCCCAACCGAAATATATTTATATAGGTGTATCCATAGTCCAAGGGACAAGAAATTTGATAAAAAGTCTAATGATGATCAAAATAATCTTTTTCAAGACATTCGACAAAAAATGGACAAAAAATGGTTAAGAAAATTTGACATACTCTCACTATTTTAATCATAACTTTTTCTATGAATGGACTTTTGTTATGAAAGCAGTGTCATTGTAAAGAAGACTTTTGGAGCTTTAGGTTGAGTACAAGAATGAACCAATTTAGAATTCAGATAAGAGAGATATGATCAATTGAAGTTGGCCCAGCGCAGCCAGTCTGCTCGAGCGGATAGAGGAGCGCTCGAGCGCCCAAACTCTCGAGCGCCCAAACTCTCAACCATGAGACGGCCCGAGAAGACAGAGCTCTGCTCGAATGCACTGCAGTCTGAGAAAACTCTAGAACTTCTCCTATTTTGAATTCTACACTCCCCACACACTTAAACATTCACAACCATGCTTCCAATCCATATTTCCATCCCAAAACACTAAATTTCAAGTATCATAAACCCCTTTTATACAATAAATTCTCAAAATCATGGTTAACCATTTCTCAAAAACTCTAATTTTCATAAAATCCAACTCATTCATGTAATCAACCATACTAACTCAACCCACACACACACACCCCTATCAATTCTTCAATCATGCATGAAATCAACTAGATTTTATTCACATAATCAAAATATCAACCCAAATCAACGCAAAACACAAGAGATAATCTAGATCCTACCTTAGATTGCTCAAAACCTTGAGATTTCTTTAAATATCTCCTCCTACGGTTTGGATTGTGTGTATTCTTACCTCCTTAGTGCTCAATCTTCCACCTCTTTGCTCCAAAGCTTGATCTCCACCCTTGTACACTTTCAATCTTCCATTTCCATGGTGAAGGGTTAGGGTTTCATGAGGGATTTGGGTCTCTCTCTCTAGGAGAGGAAGAAGAAGAGAAGAGGAGAAGAAGAAGCATAAATGAGGGAGAAGGGTGTCTCACGTGGGTTATATGGGCATAGGTTTTCAATAAAGGCCCCCAACTTTCTCCAAGGTTCGAGATTATTCCAAACATTTCTCGACAATCCGTTCGAGTGGACAGACCACCGCTCTAGCGGTGACCTCTGAAGCTGAATTCTGCGAATCTTTCAAAAACTCAACTCAAACTTCCAATTTTGTTCACACTTTATTATTTCGAATCTTTCCATTAACACAGCCATATCAATGTCATTCATTACCATGTATCTTAATTACACTTTCACATATAATTAAAACAACCGTTAACGAATAAAATTTTATAGCACCCACACCCAAACTTAATTCTTTCTTTTCACTTAACCGAAAACATGGAAGAACAAAATAAACACGTACTGGGTCGTTACAGTGGGTGCCTGGGAAGCAGGGTTTAGAACACTAGGGCTTAAAACATAGGATGCTTGAGGAGCAGGGCTTAAAATGAACTTAGGGATCGTCTCACGAACCTAGGACCTAGGTAACGCTTCGCATATGACTAGATTTGAAAAATAGGATTTGCCTGGCACACCAAGGTTTTGGGTGCCTAGCTCACTAGGGCTTGAGAGACCTAAGACGCTCTCTAGACTTAAGAATACCTAGATAATGCTTCGCATATGACTAGGATTTGAAACAGGATTTTTCTGGTGCACCAGGGCTTAGGGTGCCTAGCTCACTAGAGCTTGAGAGACCTAAAACGCTGTCTAGACGAATACCTAGACAATACTTCGCATATGACTAAGATTTGAAATAGGGTTTACCTGGTGCATCAGGAATTAGGGTGCCAGCTCACTAAGGATTGAGAGACCTAAAACACCATCGGAACTTAGGAATACCTAAATAATGCTTTGCATATGACTAGGATTTGATTTTCCTAGCGCACCAGAGCTTAGAAAACCTAAGGATCGTCTCACGAACCTAGGACCTAGACAACACTTGACATATAACTAGGGTTTGGAAAAGAGGTTTGCCTGGCACACTAGGGCTTTGGGTGCCCAGCTCACTAGGGCTTAAGAGACCTAATACATCAACTGAACTTAGGAATACCTAGACAATGCTTTGCATATGACTAGGATTTGATTTGCCTGGCACACTAAGGCTTAGGGTGCCTAGCTCACTAGGGCTTAATAGACCTAAAATAGCATCTGGACTTAGGAATACCTAGACAATGCTTTACATATGACTAGGATTTGATTTGCCTAGCGCACCAGGGCTTAGAAAACCAAGGTATCATCTGACGAACCTAGGACCTAAACAACGCTTCGCATATGACTAGGATTTGAAACAAGGTTTGCCTGGCGCACTAGAGCATACAAAACCTAGGGATCGTCTCACAAACCTAGAACATAGGCAACGCTTCGCATATGACTAGGATTTGAAATAGGGTTTGCTTTGCGCACTAGGGCTCAAGGTGCCTAGCTCACTAGGGCTTGATAAACCTAAGACGCCTTTTGAACATAGGAATAGCTAGACAACGCTTCACATATGACTAGGGTTTGAAAAAGGATTTTCATGGTGCACTAAGGCTTAAAAAACTTAGGGATCGTCTCACGAACCTAGGACCTAAACAACGCTTTGCATATGACTAGGGTTTAAAAAAGGGTTTGTAAGGCGCACTAGGGCTTAGGAAACCTAGGGTTTGTCTCATGAACCTACGACCTAGACAACGCTTTGCATATGATTAGGATTTGGTTATTTCTCTTTTTTCATGCTCTTTGCATTCCATTTGATCTGATTGCTTTTATTATGTCATCTTATCCTTTCCTTTTTGCTTTTACAGGTTGGTCAACTTATTCGTGGCTTTGGCGGCTCCGGGGATGTACGGAAGTGGTACGCTGCTCTCCCGGCCCCTAGCTGAGCTTTTATTGATAGTTCTGGCTTTCTACGATTTATATCATTGCTGGGTGAGACCAACAATGATAGGATTCAGATGACAGCGCTGGCGGAGAGGTGGTGGGAGGCCACCAACACATTTCATATCATGACATTTGAGGCAACCTTAACCCCACTCGACTTTTCCATGCTCACCAGCACCTGGGTTGGCGGAAATCACATCCCCTTCGATCTCGACATCCCATGATCTACAGACGCTCTTACCTACTTCTTGGGTATTGTTCTGACCCAGATGGACTAGGGATGTGTTAGGTACACCTGGTTTTACTCTCACTTTCGTTACTTCCACTACACAGAGCCCCGCCACTACGAGTAGGTCTCTCGAGCTTTTTTACTATACATGCTTGGTGTCTCCTTGTTTGCAAACAAGGAGAACACCGTCCATCTTCACTATCTAGGAGCCCTCTGCCACCTAGATTGGGTCGCACCATATGACTGGGGAGGGGCTGCTCTTGTTACCCTCTACAAATCTATGAAGGCAATGACGCGGATCCCGCAGGAGCTGAGCGTGTCGGGATACTGGAGGATCTGGGAGGTATATTCTTATCTATGTATTTGTGTACTTCCATTCATTTACATATATGTCATTTGTTCTTTTACCGACTTCTTTTGCAGTTGTGGAGCTACGAGTTCCTCGGGATGCATGTCTCGGAGAACTCAAATGCCGATCCTCTAGTGATCCCTCGCGCTGCTCGGTGGGCCCAGGGTTGAAGGGGAAAATGCACGGAGGGAAGATTTTAGATCGATTTCGCGAGTCTTTGGACCGATTGACCCCATACTAGATATAATTTCTACCTCATGTTCTCTGCTCTATTCACTGCTCTGTAATGTCCACTATACTGTACTATTCACACTGTTCCCATTATTCTCTGCCTGTCCACTAATTTATCACTGATCTATTCACTGCTCTGTTCATTGACCTATTCTTTTTTTTCCTGTTTACACTATTTTCACTGATCACCTTGTTCTCATCGTTCACTATTCACTATTCTCACTATTTTCACTGTCTTTAGCCTACTGTTCTGTTTTGAATACTGTTCTCTATTTACACAGCTTTCACCATTCCCACTGATTGAATTTCTTTTCTTATAGGTTCATTAGGAAGTCTGGCATAGGATGGAGGGTCGGGTTGGCGCAGACCTGATGTGCAATCGTGGTACTTCTAGGTTGTGGATTTTACTGGTGGGACTGTTCTACCGGGAGTGGTATCTGGGAGAGCGAGTCGTCTGGCAGTCCCTCAGCCTGGATCACTTCCAGATTCCTATGCCTCCTTCATCTTTCTTGTGTCAGACAGACTATATGGGCAGTCTAGACATTATGCTGGAGCCGGTTGGAGATTATGTAACATGGGCAAGGGGACATTTGATGGGAATGATGGGTCCTCGTCCAATGGTTGCAGGGGATCCCCCAGTTGGACAAGATAGGAGGTGACGAGGAGCAGCTGCAGCAGATGTATCGGAGGTAGGAGCTGCTGGAGTAGGAGCTAGGGTTGTTGGTGTTGTTGGTGCAGGAGCAGAGGTTGCAGAAGCTAGGGCTGCTGTAGAGATACTGTGGGCCGTCAAGATTCTTATTACAGGATATCCCTTTGATATCCCTATTTCGGTTCCTCCAGCCCCAGAGTTCAAAGCAAATCTTGGCGAAGTTTGTTTTCTTTTCATAGCTTTCTTCTTTAACCCTTCTTTATTTTAAGTTGCTCAGTTTTTACTTCCTCTTGGTAGGTGGACCAGGCCTGGTTGGATCGCCACATGCTCCTGATGAGTCGTATGAGGACTCCGATCCGCCAGCAGGATGCTCCTCTCCGTGCAGCCAGGGTCATCTTTGCTCCTTCAGCCGTCAAGATTATGAGTACCTCCCAACTTCCCCTTACTGCTTATCTCTTTCTTTTCTCTACCTTTACCCTTATTCATTTTTCACAGTCGCGTGCCCCATTTCGAGGTCAAGGTCGTGCCACCCTTGCCACTTATTTTTGGGCTCGTTCCAAAGAATCTTCATCGGCCCAAAGCCGCCCCAAGGTAGTTTCTTCTTCCCACAGCGATGATGATGACGGCGATGATTTTAACGAGCTATTTGACTTCGTTGAGGTTAACCCTTCAGATACCGACCCTTCTACCCGTCGAGTCCACCAGAGACAATGAGAGCGAGAGATTTTTACCCTCCCTTTTATATACATTCTGATACATTTTGATGCTTTATGATACGTTTGGTTCTTTCAAGCTTACGTGCCCTAGGTTTTATTTAGTGATGGGCCAGGGTGCCCCTGTTACACTTGGGTCTTCTAGCCTTTTACCATTGTTCTTTTTTGTGATTGTGCTTGCATGATTTGTCTTTCTTCTACTTGAATTATCTTGGTTGCATGAAACAAATCTTGAGTTGCTGTCTAAACTTAAGCAAATTTTATTTCTTATTCTAACCCAGCATGAATGTCTTGTTTGAAAGTGATAAACAATAGAAAAGAAATCCCAGAATATAAGAGATACAAAAAGGGTGCAAAAGGGGTACACCTGCAACCTTTGAAGGTTTTGATCGTAGGATTCGACCCTTGTGATCGCAAGGAAGTACAAAGGAAAGGACACGGTCGCAAGGTTTAGAAGGTTGCGGCCATATACTGAATGTTGCGTTTGTACTTTGGATGTTGCAGTCGCGACTTCCAATGTTGCGGGCGCAAGAATCTTTGGGCTTTTTTGAGCCTTCTGATGTTCAACCTCTTCATGCCTTATAAGTATGGACTAGGGTCCCCCATTTTCTGTCACTTTCACCTCAATGACTTCCTTTCATAGCTTACTCTCTATATGGATAGACGTTTTTTCACCCATTGAGCATCTTACTTTGCCTCGTTTGGTATCAACTCTGTACTTTCTCTAATGTCTATTAAGATCAACGAACTACTGCTAAGGGCTGCCGCACAACTGTGGGATCCTCGGTGCCGTTGTACCTTGTGTTTCTGCCTTATAGCACATTACCTCCTCATTTTTTCTGATGGACGAGTCAGTTGCTCGCAAGTTGACATTGCGGGTCAGATGTGGTCAGGAAAAGACTTTATCCTGTTGGCACTTGCTAAAACTTTGATTGGCTTAGATGCCATTTATCGAGGCATGACTACCACTTTCGCTGGTTGCTCCTTACTTCTTCAGGTAAACTTAAAGTCCTCCTTTTCAGCAATTCTTTATTAGCATGTTTTGGTGTTTTCAACCTTTCAAAGCGCCCGCGCGTTGCCCCTCGACTCCCTCATAAACATACAACTCTCTTTCATCAAAGGAAGCAGATTAATCACCTCCCACTTGCCTCTTCCACGAGTCTTCAATGATCGGCTCATCTTCTTCTCGGGCATTTATCGAGGGCCTTCCTATTGTGCCCTCAAGTGGGCCGGTTTCACCCCAACTCAACCATCACAGGTGCATTCATGCTGGTTTATAGGCCATAAGTATCCAATATCCTCTCCTTGTCCTATACTTTGATGTTTTTCGAGGGCGCTTTCCTGATTCCCTATCTGACCTCTTTTGCCCCTTCATCTAGTTCAGGCCCGGGCTCCTAGGGCCCATCATTGTGTCCTCCATCCATCTCATAATCCCTGTCTTCCATTTTTGTAGAACTGACCATGCACTCGTACTCACTCCCCCCTCTCGATGTTTACCATTCTTCTCTCCTTTTACTTTATTTCTCTCAATTTTTTACTGCTATGCTCTCATTTTGCTGTATTTCTTACTTTATTTTCTCACACATCTCTCCTTTTACTAATTTCTCTTTGTTTTTACCTCTAAAACTCTTTTGCAGATCTGGCTGATGGAAAAGGTAAACCTTATGCAGAAATCGTCCATAGATAGGTACAGTGCTGCTACCCTCATCTATCGTCCTTATTATCCGGTATGCACAACTAAAACAACTTAGAAATTGTACATTTCTTCTTTGACGAGAGTATCATCTGGCTGTGCTCTTGGTGGCGAATACCTACCATGACTTTAACCACTATGGACCATCCCGGTGTCTTGTTGATCGGCCTCAAGTTGTCCACTTTCTATTATTCTTATTGGATCATGTGGCAATTCGGTCGGAGTCAGATCATATTTTGTGGCATTCAGGGCAGTTTATGCTCGTCTTCCCTTTAGGCCTCATTTCTAGCAAAGTATCAGGAGGCTTGGCCATCTCGTTCATTGGTGGAGATGTAGGAACTGTAGTACCTGGAGTTTCCCGAGGAGAATAAGGTCTGGTTGATTCAAGATAAAGAGAAACGAGACAAAGAGGAGGAAAAATAGGAGTCAAAAAGGAGGAAGATTTGAGGGACCTGCTTTGTTTTTAAGATTTCATAGCTTTCTTTTGTTTTTTAGAGTTTGGGACTTGCGCACCTGCCTTTATTTCCAAAACTTTTGTAATCGATGTTAAAATGAAATATTCCACTTTTATCTTGAAAAGGTTCCAAATTATTTTAAGTTTTTCAATTTTTGCAATGTGAATGACTTTATTATCAAAATTTGAAGACAATTTTGCATTGATCATTACTTGGATTTAAAGATGGCTAATACAAAGAAAATGGTCAGATTTTTTAGAAGAAGCGGCCTACGTATCCCAAGAAGTGGAATCAGGCTGTGACATAGTTCGAACTCGATTTACTCTCGGGTACTAATACTCTCTTTTTATAATGCCCTAACTTTTACCAAGATCGCCCTTTCATATTTTCAGCCTTGCAAGCTGCTCTAACTTTTGCCTAGGCTACCTTTTTGATTTTCAACCTAGTGAGCTTTTATTTTATTTTATTTTTCTCTCAAGGGTAGTACTTTTTGAGCTGGTTCAAGTTGATCGGAGTGGAGAACGTGTTATCATCTAGATTTATGATGATCACAGCACCACCGGTAATAATGGTTTTGATTAGAAACGGCCTGGACCAGTTTGACTTGAACCTGCCTCTCGGATCAAATACAGGTTCCCTGATTTCCTTAAGAAGCAAGTCACCTTCTCTTAGATCCCAGGTCTTGACCTTCTTGTTGAACGCACGAGCTATCCTCCTTTGGTATCCTTGTATGTGGAGCAGAGCCCGCAGTCTTCTTTCATCAAACAAAAGTAGCTATTCCATTCGATTCCTCTGCCATTCTGCCTTTGGGATGTTGGCCTTAGCCACTACTCTTAGTGAAGGGATTTCTACTTCAATAGAAAGCACAGCTTCCATCCCATTCACCGAGGAGTAAGGCGTGGTTTCTGTTAAAGCTCTAATCGACATCCTATACCCCCAAAGTGTGAACGGAAAATGTTATGGTCCATCTTTATGTGAGATGATCATCTTTAGCAGGATCTTCTTTACGTTCTTGTTCACTGCTTTGACTGCCCCATTGGTTTGTGGTTGGTACAGTGACGACTTGTGGGCCACTATCTGATATTCTTCAAAAAGATCCAAGACCTCACCTTAGAAGTGCGAACCATTATCTGAGATAATCTCGTGAGGAACCCCGTATCAATGAATGATATTTTTCTTGATGAACTTAGTGACGTGAGACAGCACTGAGTAGGAGGCGGCTTCCACCCACTTGGTAAAATAGTTAATGGCCACCAAAATGAGTTCGTACCCGTTCAAGGCCTTAGGTGTTATTCTGCCAATCACATCAATTCCCCATTTCAAAAATTGCCATAGCGATGTCAAGCTATACAGCCGAGATGGGGAAACGTGCATAAGGTTCGCATGGATCTAACACTTACGGCACCTTTGTACGAACTGTATACAATCTATCTCTATTGTCATCTAAAAATACCCTTGTCGCAAGATCTTCTTAGCTAACATATTTACACTCATGTGAGGCTCGTAGACTCCAGCATGCATTCCTCTCATCAATTCTCGACCTTTTTCACTGCTGACACATAGCTTGTTGACCTCGGAGTGCCCTCGTTTGTACAACTTTCCCCTGCAAATAACAAACTGTGCAGATAATCTCCTTATTGCTTTTTTATCCTTTTTACTAGCAAACTTGGGGTATTCTCCATTCTCCACGAAATTCTGAATATCAAAGTACCAAGGGAGTTTGTTTATTCTTTCTTCGATTGCTACCGTTATCTCATATGCAGGTCTTCTTTTCTACTCAATTATTAGTGGCCTCATCCTTACTTCGGATGATATGTCGATTATTAACGCCATAGTAGCCAGGGCATCGGCGAACTTATTCTGTAATCTTGGAACATGGGCAAAAACCACTGATTTAAAACATGATATCAACTTTTCAAGCTCTTGGTGATAGAGAACCAGAGTTATGCCTTTGACCTTCCATTCTCCTCTTGCCTATGAGACCACCAATGTCGAATCTCCGATGACTTTCAACTTCTTTACCCCTCGTTCTAGGGCTGCCTCTAACCCGGCTAAGCATGCTTCATACTCGGCATGGTTGTTGGTAACTTCAAAATTGAGTTTTAAAGACAGAGGAACACTCGACTCGTTAGGAGTGACAAAGAGAACTCCTATTCTATAGCCATACTGATTAGATGCACCGTCAAAGTACATAGTCCATTTATCATCTTTGACTCCTACGAGATGATCATCAAAAAATTGGAATTCGGCGTCTTCGTCTCATTTGATCAGCTGATTTTCCAAGAACTTTGCCACCGCTCTACCTTTTACTGACTTTCTGGTGACGCACTTGAGATCAAACTTTGACAGTAATAACTACCACCAATCCATTCTTCCTGTTAGTGCCGATTTCTCGAACAAGTACTTTAACGAATCCATCCAGGAAATTACATTCACTGTGAAAGACAATATGTAATGCCTTAGTTTTTGGGAGGCCTAAACCAAAGCTCAGTATGTCTTCTCTAGCGGCGTATATCGTATCTCGGATCCTGTCATCTTCTTGTTCAAGTAGTAGACTACCTTCTTAATTCCAGTTTCTCCTTCTTGTGCAAGCATGCATCCCATAGCTGAGTCAGTCACTGACAAATAGGGAATCAGTGGCCAATCGGGCTGGGGAGGAGCCAGAATAGGTGGGTTTTGCAAGTACTGACACACAGCTTCAAAGGTGTCTTGGCATTTCTGATCCCATTCAAACTTGACCCCTTTCTTTAACAGGAAGAATAACGGCTCACAGGTGGTTGTTAGTTGGCTATGAACCGGCTGATGAACTGTATCTTTCTTAGAAAGCCTCTAACTTCCCGCTTGATCTTTGGAGTAGGCATTTCCATGATCACTTTGATTTTCGATGGGTCGACCTCAATGCCACAATGAGTAATCATAAATCCAAGCATTTTGCCTATCGTGACTCCGAAGGCGCACTTCTATGAATTGAGCCACATTTTATACTTTCTAATCATTTCAAAGAACTTCTACAGTGCTACGATATGGCCGTCTGATCCTTGGACTTCACTATCATATCATCTACATACACCTCAACTTTCTTATGTATCATATCGTGCAACAAAGTAGTGGCAGCCCTTTAATGGGTTGTCCCTGCATTCTTCAAACCGAATAGCATCACACGATAACTGTAGGTACCCCAAGGTGTAGTGAATGTCATCTTTTCTCTGTCTTTGGGGTCCATTAAGATCTGATTGTACCTGGAAAAACCATCCATGAATGACAAGAGGGCGTGTCCTGCTGTACTGTCCACCAAGACATAAATATGTGGCAGTGGGAAGTCGTCTTTGGGACTGGCCTTGTTAAGGTCCCAAAAATCCACACAAACTCTGATACGTCCATCCTTTTTCAAGATCAGTACAATATTCATCATCCACTTTGGATATTCGATTACCATAAAGAATCTAATGTTGATCTGCTTAGTGACTTCTTTTTTGATCTTCAGTGCCTATTCTGGCCATATCCGTCTCAACTTTTGCTTGATCGGTTTGACATCAGGATACAAAGGGATATGGTATTGGACAACCTCGAGATCAATACCAAGCATATCCTCGTAGGACCATGCAAAGACATCTTTGAATTCTTTTAATAAAGTTATCAATTGCTCACTTTCAACCGAAGATAATGAGGAACCAATTTATAAAATTTGTGGATTAATTTCATTACCAAGATTAATTGACAAAGTTTATTCGATTATAGGCTGAGCGCACATTTCTTCTTATCTTTTTATTAAAGATTTTATTTCTTCGTGGACATCCCTGTCGAATTCAAAATCATCAGAAAGCGTATAAAATAAATCAAACAAAGTAGAGTAACTAGAAATCTCATTCATTTCATTAATGATAAAGAGAGACGGAATCACAAATTCAAAAGCAAAGGGAGACGAGGATGCACGGACAGATGTGCCCTCAAACTTGACAACTAGCTTATCAAAACAAAACAAGGACTCACATAACTCAACCCAAACTCAAAACATGCATCATGCAAATTACAACACTCCAAAGATTTCATGCTGATGCCATCTAGCTCGTCTGTCCAGTCTTCTTCCTCTTGAATCTTTTTTCTCTTTTCCTCTTCGGTAGCTTCCTCCTCCTCGGAATCAGATAGTTTGTGACTAAAGAAGATCTCCAGCCCTGGTAGCCTCTGGTTAGTCTCCATCAAACCATGGTTTCAAAAAACCATAATAAGAAAAATCCTCTCCTTCCTTGATGAAGTAACCGTTTAATGTTCCAGAGTATCTAACCTTCTTTCCTCTTTGTCCCTTCCTAGGCTCTTTTAAATCCTCTTTTGTTTTCTTATAACCCAAACCAAAGCGCTGTGAGCTCGGTATCACCTGAATGGGTTCTGGAATGCCTTGTTGTTGATGTATTAACCCCATCCCTGAGAAATAAGACATACGCCTCATCATCGTGACAACATTAGGGTTGATATAGCTTTCTTTTTCTTTCAAGAGCATCTACACCATCTGAGCCTCATCAATTTGGAAACCACTCAAGAAAACATCCTCCTCTCCATGTTAAACTTCCAGAAGAGTTGAGCCATTTTTCCTCGGGGGTTGGATGTCATCCTCCCCGTGAATAGTTAGCACTGTGTTATTTTTAAATAGTTTTAATTTCTAGTGGAGGGTAAAAGGTACTGCTTAAATGTTCAGATCATAGAGGCACGATCTTCCTAGCAATAGATTGAAAGATGCTGGAATGTCCAACACATGGAATTCTACAGAAGTCTCCAATGGCCCAACCGATACAGAAAACGACACCAACCCAAGTACATCCCTCCTCATATTATCGTAAGCCCTGACCCCTTGGTTACTGGGTGTGAAGTGGTCCGGCTTCATTCCCAAACAAACTACTATTCGAAGTGGGCAGACGTTCAGCGTCGACCCGTTATCAATAAGGGTCATCGGGACCATTTTTTCAAACGCTTAACGGTGATATGCAGGGGTTTATTGTGATTCCTTCCTTTCAGCAGCAAGTCCTAATCAAAAAAGGAAATTACCCTAGGCTCTGCAGTTGGCAAAATGAGCCCAATCAGCTATTCTGGGGTTACGTCTATCGAGACATTTGCTTTATTTAGAACCTGTAGCACAATCTGTCAGTGCTTGTACGAAGCTATCAACAAATACCAGATGCTGATGTTAGCTTGGGTCTTTTTTAGCTATTTCAATACAGCACCATCTTTTTCTTCTTGCTCTTTCTCCTTTCACTTTCCACTAGTTTGTCCTCTTTCTACCTAAGCTGGCTTGAAGTAGCGTCTACTCCTAGTCAAGTGCTCAACACCTTCCTCGAGATCTCATAAACCTGGCATGGTGTTTTCAATCTGTCTGACGTCAGTGATGTATGGGAAACTCTCAAATTCTCACAAATCATCTAGATTGATGCACTCTAGCATTTCTTTCCTTTCTTCCTCGTCTTCGATTGCCCACGTATTTTCGATGTCATCTAACCCCCAGATATCTTCTCCTATGTACCCCACTTGTGGCTCACGGGCGGCCTAAAACTCGATCCATTCATCTCTGTCTGGCTTTAACACCGTTCGGACCAGCCAAAAGGAATGTATTTCATTGGCATAGACTTTCTCCTCAAAAAGATAAGGAAGAGAAACACCATCAAGAACATAACAGAATCCGTACGACCATATTAGGTAATCCAATGGCCAGTCGTCATCATCATCATTGCATTCCTCCTAGTTGTCTGCCTGAACTACTATTTCATATCCATCCCAGGTAGTATCATTCCACTCTTCCATTTCCCACCTATTCTCGGCCAAGATCAGCAAATAAGACTAATCTTCAATAGTTAGAACATACGGGCGTAGAAAATATGCCGAGCAGATATAACAGCTAGGGTCTTTTAGCTGTCTCGACTGAATACAATTTACCTCCGCTTGCTTGGCATGATTTAGCAATGGGTTGGTTGTGACATTCGACTTCTGAACAGCAGAGGGAGGTGGAATGACCTTTTTGCCAATGAGGTCCTGGATTTTATGGTGGAGTCTTAGGAAGTTATCAGCCAAATGCCCATGACTTTGATGGAATGCACAGTACTGAGAAGGGTTGTATCTTGGTGGTAGGGGGTTTGGTAGCGGCATTAGGTCAATAAGTTTTATTAACCCCTTCTCAACAAGCCGATTCATAGCTGTAGATAGAGGTATATTGAGGGGAGTGAAGGCTCTCCTCGACATCTTTCGCTGCATTGATTGATTATTTTTGGGTGGTGCAAAAGATGAGGAGTTTGGTTGTTCTGACTAAGGGTTTAAAAGGTTAACTTCATTTAATCGAAAAACAAGATTTACAGAGGGGGTAGGCTGGTTTTGGTTCGGGATATTGGTAGGGTAAGGCCTTCTCATTTTCTGGCCCGGCTCGACTTTCTCTATGTATCCTAACTAAATTGTGTCTTCAATCTGAACCCCAGCATTGAATAGATGTTCAAAAGTAGAGAGCGGCTGCATAATCAAATAGCGCTTCAGAGGGGATTGTAAGTTCTTTTCCACAATTCTTACTTGCTCCATTTTCGTCAACCAATTCGTCATTTTAGCTGCCTTCCCCTCCATCGGGTCAAGAAATCCACAAATGATTTTTGGCTTCCTAACGGGTGGTTTCAAGTTCTCAGGTGGTTACCTCTAACTGGTGGTTACATCTTCTCATGTTCTAGTCTGGTGGTTACATCTTCTCATGTTCTAGTCTTTTCAATATAGAGAGAAAGCAACCACTTCAGGGCTGCCCCTGAAAGAGATCGATGGAACAATTGAGCCCTTAACTAATCATTGATTCCCATGGGAGAGAGGGTACCGACGTACATTCTCAAATGAATCTGGTGATCCCTGGTTCCATCAAACCTCACTATTTTCGATATCTTAAACTTTTCTAAGAGCTTGGCATCTGGGAACAAGCATAAGCCTCCCACATCTAATATATATTCATCCACTCATTTTGCCTTCCTCAGCACCTTTTCCATCCTATCAATCTTTTTTGCCAGCACAGATTCCCTGGGCTGAGCTATATTTTCCTCTTCTACCATGACCTAACGAGAAACCCGAGGTGGTACGACAACCTGTGGTCCATCCTGACCCTGATTATCACCTCAAAAATCCTCTCCATTTTCATTTGGGTCCTCCTACGGCTCATTCACACCTGGAAAACGGGCTTGAATTGCTCAAATCTATGTCTAACACTGAATTAGAGCCTGGATTTGTTGTTTAATTACTCTTTATATCTCAAAAATTACCCTCATCAGAGCTTTCAAGTTCACTTTGTTTTTTGCCATCTCAGACAATTCCGCTGTCAGTTCGGATATCCTATAAAGTCACCCTATAGTAGATCAGGCCCAAACACGCACTGGATGCGGTTCTTCTGACTCAATTATCTCAAACCAAACTTGAAAACCCGAGGAGAGAGAATCAAGCATTAGAAACTTCTTGGACAAATCCCCAATAATAGATAGCAAAATAACTGACTACAAGAAGCAAAATAGAAGAATGCCCTGGTCGGGTCCAGACTGACAGAAAACCAAAAAGCACAGCACCCGAAAACCTCAAAAGAGAATCCTAAAAACCATGCAAACTCTATACAAAGGAACACCGGGATAGAGGTTTAACCAAAGGTTTTATGGGAGAAGCCAGATAGTACTCCGGGAGGAAAACAGATCTAAACCAAACGAAACCCTAAGCTAGAACCCAAACAAGAGTTCGAGAAAGGAAGTAAGCCCAAACAAAATCGAAGGTACTAAACTAACACCCCAAGTAGTGCCCTTAGGAGGGAAAAGGCTATCCTAAGCTAAGAACAAGGGCCTCAGCCAAAACTCGGGCAAAACTGCAAAAAGGAAGCTGAGATCCTAAAACAGACCAAGGTTAAGACCAAAATTCGGGTAAAAACTAGAAAGGGAAACTAGTCTAAAACGAACAAAATTCGAAAGCAAACTCGGGTCGAACCCCGGGAGAGAAACTATTATAAGCCAAACAAACAAGCAATGATCCTAAATAGACACAAACAAAACAAACAATTAAACAAAAACATTTAATCATATCGATTACGTACCTAATGGGAGAGTTCTAAGCTACTATATGCAGAAAAGGCAACTTTGATCAACACTTTGAGTACCTTTTGAATATTGCTAAGAATATACCTTTCATGCCTAGTGTGGTATAGGACACAGTCAAACGGTACGTAATAACTCTTTTGTCGCACTTGTCGGAGCGTGCTGCCAGAAGACTTGCCCGCCTCCTTGACATAGCCCCGATATAGTAAATTGACCGGGGTATCGGGTCGACCAAGAAGAGGGCTGAGAACAATGCAAAATGCAGGCGAGAATGTAAATGAGAAAGTCAAATTAAGAACCAATGGTATTTTCGAGTCTAGCCCTCTTATTTGATTTTGTAAATCGGTCGCCAGCTTAGTCGCCAGAAAATACTATGGCGCCGAAATTTTGCGTTTGATTCAAAAATAGGAAATTCAAGAGTTATTTTGAAAACTTTTTAACACCTTGAAAACCAAAAGATTTTTGAAAACCCTTTTTGTGAAAAATTGAGTTGCCACTTGATTTTTGAGAAAAACTAAGAAAAATAAAAATGAGCCACTGATCTTTAAAATGTTTAACCAGAGAAAACAAAGGTTCGGGGGTAAGGTACGAATCGAGAAAGGTGTTAGGCACCTCGTTCGCCCAACCGTGAGGTTAGCCTCTACTAATCATCATTGGTTCTTAATTATATTTCTCAAATGTATGCAAAAATACAAAAAATTGAGGCAAAAAGAGAACAATCGAAATTAAATAAGAAAATATATATTCTAGCATATAAACACATCAAAATAGCATCCACATGTAAAAGGAACCCAAAATCCTAAGCATGCAAAGTTTAACTAAAGGATACATGGCGTAAAACACATGCAATGATTAGAAGATGCTATTAACTAAATCGAACTAACAAAACCTAATCAAAATATTAAGTAAACATAACATGGTTTTAAACAAAAAAGAAAGAAACTCCATAGTTCTCTAGGCCCTAATCGTACTGAAAATACACTATAGATTGTATGCTGGTAATCAACAGAATACTATAAAAAGTAAAAATGGGCTACTGGAATAGAATTAAGCTATTACGTAAAAACAAAGGTTGCGGTTGTAACATATCGATGTTGTGGTCGCAAGCATGGAAGGCCAAAAGATTGCGGTCGTGAAGATCAAAATCACACCCATAAGCTTGTCAATGCATATTTGTTACACCTGCAACAATGGAAGTTGCAACCTCAAAAAGTATGAGCACTTTTTACTGAATTTTAGTGGAGAGTGTGTTGAGATGGTAGTGTGCAGTATAAACAAAACGTGATTGAGACTATTTTAATCAAACCATAATAAAAGTAAACCAAATTCTCCAAAGTTAAGCATGCTCTCGATTTAACAAATCAAAATTGTTAATTACACATGTGGTGATTAAACCTAGTGATGGCAACACTAAAGAATAAGCATGCTCACATTTCTACTAATCAAAATTATCGATTAAACATGTGGTAACTCAACCTAGTGATAACAACACTACGGAAAAAGCATGCAATTCACCAATTGAAATTCAAATTCAATACCCAACCTCCTCATGGGGATAGAAAATGTGAGGAGAAAAATGTCGGGGCTCCAACAGAATACCTAAGATGCGATAATTCGGATGTGTCTTCAAGTCGTGTGGATCAATGCTCGTCTATTCGATCTTCGGGAAACAATTCAATTCTAGTACTCGGGCAATGGAGCAGGCGATGGCATGAGTCGAAAATCCAGCAGAGTATCGGTGTACCTCAATTATACTCTATAAAGCAACAACATATCGACGCCAAAATTTGTCCTCCCAAAATTGTACCAAAGGTATGTTTATATAGAAAATGCCAACCAATGAGGTGTTGCCACATCCAAAACTCAGACCGAGCTCAAAAAGGTTACGGTCGCCACCTTCAAAGGTTGCGACTGTAACAAAGTTTAGGGTTTCCAAGAGTTTCACATGGCGGTCGTAATAATCAGCATAACGGTCACAATGTTCAAAGGTCAGGTGTAATTACTTGGGCCAATAAATAACTAGGTCACAAGGTTTGAAGGTTGTGCCCTCAAGGTTCAAGAGCTGTGATCTTATGGTTTGATTTCACGGAGTACTGGATTTGAATTACTTTACGGCGATTGTTCAGATAAATTACTCCACTTGGTTTTCATCATCGGACTCACCCAAATAAGCCTAACATTTGGCGGGGTCAAATTGGGGTGTCTACACCTGCTGCTCCTTCTTCACAACAGTTCTCTGAGATTGTCACCCTTATTTAGGGTTTGACTTCATCTTTGATATCCCTTCATGAAAAGGCTGATGCAGACCTTTACGACATTGGTTGTAAAGTGTCTTCAATCTCTGCGTCTGTCACCAACCTTGAAAAAGTAAACAGAATGCTGAGAATTGATATCGAGAATGCCTGTGATGCTGGCTTATCCCTTAGTAAGAGGATGAAAAAGTGCATTGATGCCATTGTGAATGCCAACCTCGACATCCTTAAACAAGTAAGGAAAGAGTATGAAGAAGGTGTAATTCTGGCAGTTCAGCAAAATTCAAGGAAGGTGGAAGAGCACCTTACATGGATCAAAGAAGCCTAGGCCAAGCAATTCAAGCCCAAGGAAATAAAGTAAGAAAAGGCATCTCGTTTGAGATGTGAGGCAGACCTGGCATTGGCAGCAACTTTTGCAGCCGTGGAAGCCGAAGAAAAAGCTGATGAAACGGTAGCCTTCTTCAAGGAAAAGGCATATAAAAGGAAGAAAAAGAAAGAAAAAAAGAAAGCTTTCAACAAAACAAATGGACGACTTTTAATGATTCCAAAAGGGAAGAAGAGACAACAAGGAAGAGAAGAAGAAAAGGGGAAGGAAGGGAAGAAATCAAGAAATGAAGCTTTTTGTGTTTTTGTGAAGGAGAAGATGTAATGCTAAAACATACATATCTTTTTTGTTTTTTTTTTTGGTGAATGTGGATGTGTGAATGCCTTGAACTTTTGTTGGTTGTTGGGAATACTTTTTGAAGAACATTTATATGTTATTGTATAACTTTTATCTTTGATGAATAGCAAAGCTTATATGGATTTCATCTTTCTAAAACAATTGTTGAATGCTTATCATGCATTTTAGTTTTAATTGTTGATAGAATGCCATATTGTGATTGATGCTTGGGATTTGTAAACTATTGCACATGCATGTTGATTCAAATTGCTAGAATGACTATTGGATGTTTAAGCATTTTTGAGTTAATGCATGCTTATGTTGAATCAAACTGTTAAGAATTCAGGTTGCAATTCTATTAAGAATAGTTGATATATTACTGTTGAATCTCTTCTTATTGAGTTTGCACATCTCGATTAAAGCATAGAGAATGGGAGAACCCTTGTCTAAAATTTTTTTAAAGTGTTTTTTAAAAAATGTTGTAATCATCAAAAAAGGAGAATTTGTTAGACCATGAACTTTTCAATTAGATTTTGATGATTTTTATAATTTATTTTTTTAATTAAATTAATTTTAAAAGATTATATTTAATTATTTTTAAAAAGTTAAATGTTGACACTTCATGACAAATAAGTCGACATCGTATGCCATTTGTGCTAACAGTTTGCATCAAATGGGTTGACACTCAGTGTTCTTGAAAAGAATATTTTGTGTCGACACCAATTGACAATTGAGTCGACACCCTAAGGTAAAGCACGCTTGAAATTCTCAAGTGTGTCGACACAAATAAAGTTTAAGGTCGACACCTTAACTACTTCGCTTGAGATGTTTTAGGAACTCTAATGAGTCGACACCAAATGAATTTGGGTCAATATCTCTAGTATTGGACCGGGATCCACATTGAGTCAACACCAATGCAGAAAGGGCCGACACCTCAGTCCCTTTGCGAGACTCATTTTGGGTCAACACCAAAGTATTTTGAGTCGACACCAATTAATCCTTCGGGTTCCAATCTTCGGGTTCTACGGGTCGACACCAAAGTTATATGAGTTAACACTTAGACACCCTCTAGGAAACCAAATGAGTCGACACCAAGACTTCAAGCCATTTCCCGACTCTAACTTTAAAGTGTCGACACCACAGAATTTTGAGTCAACACAAAGGTTCATTTCTGAAATAAAGATTTTGGGTCGACACCAAACCAAGCTGAGTCAACTCCAAAAGTCCTGAGGCCGTCTATGATTTTTTTAGTCAACACCAGAATGAAGATGAGTCGACTCTAAAAGTCCTGAGGCTGACTGTAATTTCAAAGGTCGACACTACAATACTTTTGGGTCAACAGCGATATTCTAGTAGCTGATCTGACAACATGGGTCAACACCAATGAAGATATAAGTCGACACCAAAGTTCCACCTGAAAAACTAATGAAATGCACGAGGTCAACACTAAATGTTCCATGAGTCGACACCATTGTGTGGGTGAGGAAAATGCATAAATAAGGTCGACACCAACGAAGATCTGAGTCGACATAATCACTTAAAGAACTAAGCCCGAGATATTTTGTGTCGACACCTGCGAAGAATTTCAAATATTGCGCTAGTTCCAACAATATGATTTCAAAGCATTTATTGCCTCCACCAACCTACCAACGGTCATTTACATCAAATGGCTATATAAGGAGTCAATTTTCAGAGGTTCAAATCTCTGAACACTGTTCTTTTGCTTAAACTTAAAACTCAAAACGATTTACTGTTCAATTACTCCTCTAGCCGATTCTCACACTTCCTTACTCATTTAATTTCAATCATTTTACTACTACATTAATGTTAAAAGATCACACTTAAAAATTTAAAAAGATCACACTTTTTATAAAAATGTGATAAGAAAATAAGAAAAAAATTTAATCACACCTTATCAAATAAAGTGATATTATATATATTTTTAATCTCATTTATTAAAAAATGTGAAAATAAATAAATTTTTTAATCTCACTTTTTTCTTATGTTAGCCCAAGTGCTTCTTTAATTAATTTTGATGATTTTAATATTTCATTTCCTATAAATAAATATCTTTAATTTGGATAATATTTATTATTTCC
>JAULJZ010187727.1:0-21423 GCA_032270985.1 Heliamphora pulchella | reverse complement strand
ATACCAACCCTAACAATCTCCCACTTATACTCAAAACCATGCTGCCATACATCTGACTCCCATGCCCTCTACATGACAATCAAAAGTCTTAGCCAGTAAGCTCTTTGTAAAAGGATCTGCAAGGTTGTCTCCTGATGCAATCTTGGTCACATCAACATCACCTCTTTGTACAATTTCTCGTATCAGGTGATACTTACGCTCAATATGCTTGCCTTTCTTATAGACCCTTGGCTCCTTCGAGTTTGCAACCGCTCCGCGATTGTCACAGTAAAGTGTAATAGCCGACTGAACAGAAGGTACCACCTCTAGATCCATTAGGAAGTTCTTGAGCCAAATGGCCTCCTTGGCTGCTTCAGAAGCTACCACATACTCAGCCTCCATGGTGGAATTAGCAATGCAGGACTACTTGATATTCCACCAACTTATAGCTCCACCTCCTAAGGTAAACACATATCCTGAAGTAGACTTACGAAAATCCCTGTCAAACTGAAAATCTGAGTCTGTGTACCCCAAAGGTACTAGACTGTCTGCCTGGTAAACTAACATATAATCCTTAGTTCTTTTTCAGGTACTTGATTATATTCTTTATCGCAGTCCAATGCTCCTGCCCTGGTTTAGACTAATATCTGCTAACCATGCTAACGGCAAAGTAGATGACGGGTCTAGTGCAAAGCATAGCATACATGAGGCTTCCTACTGCCGAAGCATAAGGAACCGCCTTCATCTTCTCTATCTCATCAAGTGACTTAGGACACTGATCCTTGGATAGAGTGATTCTATGCTTGAAAGGAAGAAACCCTTTCTTGGCATCCTGCATGCTAAAGCGAGCAAGGATATCATTGATATACTTTACGTGTGATAAGCCCAACATCTTTTTTTTCTGATCTCGCATAAGCTTGATCCCAAGAATGTGACTTGCTTCTCCCAAGTCCTTCATATCGAACTGCCCAGATAGCCATACTTTAATCGTAGATAATGCCTCCACATCGTTTCCAATGAGCAAGATATCGTCTACATAAAGTACTAAGAAGATCACCACGCTTCTGTCACGCTTCTTGTGCACACAGGACTCATCTAGACTTTGATCAAAATCATAAGATTTTATAGCTTGATAAAATCGAGTGTTCCAAGACCTCGATGCCTGCTTAAGTCCATAAATGGATCTTTTAAGCTTGCACAACATGTGCTCCAGGCCCTTTACAATGAATTCATCTGGTTGTATCATATATATACACTCATCAAGACTTCCGTTAAGGAAAGCTGTCTTGACGTCCATTTGCTAGATTTCGTAATCAAAGCATGGCTACCGACGAAAAGGTTTCCTCATAGTCGATCCCTTCTTTCTGAGTGAACCATTTAGCAACAAGCCTAGCTTTGAAGGTTTCAACCTTCCCGTCTACTCCTCTCTTTCTCTTATAGATCCACTTGCATCCAATGAATTTTATCCCTTCGGGTGGCTCTACAAGTTCCCAGATCCGATTGGAATACATAGATTCCATCTCTGAATTCACAGCCCTTTGCCAAAGATCTGCATCTTTGTCTTGTAGTGCTTCATTGTAGTTACAGGGCTCGGTATCTAGTTCTATCAGGATCTTGTCATAAGACTCTCCCAAGAACATATACCGGTCAGGTTGATGAATAACCCTCCCACTACGACGAAGTATTACCCGTGTCTGTGTACTAGCAGTAACAGGCTGTACATAACCTAACCATGTGCATCAGCACCCTGTTTTTGATTTGCACCTGTCCCGATAATCCTCCCACTACGACGAGGTAATGGAATATCAGTGACTTGTAGTTCCTCTTCCGTTCTACTGGCATTTTCTCTCAGTTCTTCCAAAACAATTTTGCTATTGGGCCTGTGGTCTATAATATAATTCTCTTCCAAGAATCGGGCATTGGTGCTAACAATGACCTTGTGATCCTTAGGATAATAAAATAGACCACCTTTCGTTCCCCTGCGATATCCCATAAAAAAATAGACTTCTGTCCTCGGTTTCAACTTACCTGCGTTCCCTTTCAGCACATGGACTGGACATCCTCAAATTCGAATGTTTTTCAGACTAGGCTTACGCCCGGTCCACAATTCTTTGGGAGTAGAAGGTACTAACTTAAAAGGTACCAAGTTCAGAATGTAAGCTGCTGTCACTAAAGCGCGTCCCCAAAACGAATGTGGTAAACCTGAATAACTCATCATTGACCTTACCATTTCCATAAGAGTCCTATTCTTTCTTTCTGCTACACCATTCTGCTGAGGAGTGCCAGGTGCAGTCAATTGAGATGTAATCCTCTCTGATAATAAGTAGTCCTTAAACTCTCCAAAGAGGTATTCCCCACCATGGTCGGATCGTAGTAATTTGACACTTTTACCTAGACACTTCTCTGCCTCTACCTTGAATTCTTTGAATATCTCAACGCATTTAGATTTATGGTGCATCAGGTAAATGTATCCATACCTTGAGTAGTCATCAATGAAACTGACAAAGTACTCAAAGCCACCTCTAGCCCGGATTGTCATAGGACCACACACATCAGAATGAACTAGCTCTAACGGTTCTTTAGCCCTATAGCCTTTGGCCGAAAAGTGTCTCTTGGTCATCTTACCCTCTAAGCAAGATTTATAGACTGGAAGTGCCTCCACTTCCAATGAACTCGAAGGTCCACCTGCTACTAGTCTACATATCATTTTTAGATTAACATGGCCCAAGCGTAAGTGCCAAAGAAACGTTTGGTTCATTAAAGAAAGAAACTTTCTCTTATATGGTAAATTAGATGTGCTATTCATTTCAGTTAGTTGCAGTGTAGGAGATATTAGAATAATAATATAAAGATTATACACCAATGTACCAGAATAGATAACCCATTTATTATCCTTAATAACCAAAGAGCTATTAAAATAAACAAAATATCCGTCTTTAGCCAATCTAGAAACGGAAACTAAGTTCGTTATAATGGCAGGTACATAAAAACAATCTCTCAATATTAAAATCCGATCTCTACCAAATTTGAGAGTGACATCTCCTACTGCAACTGTTGTTACCTTTGTATTATTGCCCATATGCAAGTAAATCTCCCCATCACTAAGTTGTCGGGTTTCTTGAAACCCCTGCAATGAATTGCAGACATGATTAGTGGCTCCCGTATCTATACACCGGGTACCGATAGATAACACCGCTAAATATGTTTCCACAACCAGTGAACAGAAATTACCGTGTTTGTTCTTCTTTCTGAGAAATACTGGACATAGCTTTTTCTAGTGCCTAGTCTGGTTGTAGTGAAAACATCTGCCTTTCGGCTTTTTCACACCAGTCCGTGGCCTACTAACTACCCTGGATAATGTGTCTTCCTATTTTTGAACCTTTTTTTTCTCCATGCCTTTCGGCCCAGAGAAAGAACCTTTTTCTGAAATAGACACATTTTCTAGTATTGAAGGAATACCATTTGTAGTTAAACCTATATTCATGTTACATTTCCAGTCAACAAAATTTGGTCCTGTAAGTTTGTTTTCTTTAAGTATTGAAGCGAGTGGATTGAAATTCATTTTAATCCTGAGAATCACATAATGAAATAAAACCGTTAATTATGTTGAGCAAAACTTTGAATTTATTTTAATTTGGTTCCCTCTACCATTTTAAAATTAATTCGCCAGTAGCCTAATAACCCGAGAATAGCATGCCATGATAGGTGGACGTCTACTATCCTTCACTAGACCAGACAGGCTAATTCCTTTTCATTTTACTATTTAGGCAAATGACCATACCAAGTAAATTCAATACCTAACATAGTTTCGGTCCAGCATATAATAGCAGTGACTCAGATGGAAAAGATACTATTATATACAGCTAAGTGTTAACCATCACTTAATCCCAAATTAATCACTTCGCAATGAACCCTTCAAATGGAGAAGTGATTCACACTAACAATTATCCAGAATTATCCCTAAAGGAGGTTTGTACTGGCGATACCGCAATTAATCTGTCCGATGGGGAGGAAGGCCTTACTGCCAATACGCAAGGTTTAATTGCATCGCCTACAAACTTGTGATGGAGACCGTAGGATTTATCTGTGAATAAATTTCCTCTCTCACTAAGATTTTTAAAATATTTTTGAGAGTTATAAAAATTCTTTTAATTAAAATAAATTTATTAATTTTGAAACCCACACGATTTGAAAGAATCAAACATCTTTCCGTGTACACGATTTCAAAGATTCTGATTTATCAAACCATCGTTGAAAAGTCACACAATCTGAAAGAATCAAATATCTTTCCGTGTATAAGATTCTGAAGATTCTAATTTATCAAACTATCTTTTCGTGTTTAAATGCGTAACAAATAAAATTTAATAAATACACAGTTTTTTTTTCAGCTTTTCAGCTAAGGTAGTGATTAAGGACATTTATTTATTTTAATTTCCGTTCCACATTTTTTGAAAAATAATAATTTATTTCGATTAAACATTTTTTCATTTAATTAATTTAAAATTCGAAATTAATTCTCACGTTTTTCCAAGATATTCGATTTCAAAAAAAACATCTTAAACATGACATTTTGTAAAAAAATAAAATATCTAAAGTTTTTCCATTTAATTAAAATTAATTAATTAAAAAAAACTTAATTTTATTTTCCATTACAAAATATTTTAATTAAAACCGAATTTTTGAATTAATTAAATTAATAGAAAAAATAAAACCAATAAATATATCCACGCAATTAATATATAAAAAATAAATTAAATACAAGATAAATATAAATCCCAATTTTATGATCGACTTGAAACTCTAAAGAGTTTCAGTATCCTGTTTAAGATAAGCTTCTGGTCACCAGATAGTATCAGGATTTCTTGATTTTATCTGATGAAACATATCAACAAATAACCCCAAACACCACAAAAACCGCCTGCCCCCGGTTGTCCCAATTTGCACCGCTACTTGTGTCAAGAATAGCGCCATGTTTGGCACCGTTTATCTCGCTGGAAACAGTATTGTCTCCTTCGTTGCTTGAAAAAGCTGCTGTAATAAAAAAAAATGCCAACCACGCTACAGTGCGCTGTTTGGGCGCCTGGGAATCCGGCGCCTTATTGGTTGCTTGGGATTTTGATTGCTTTGCTTGGGAAAACAAATATCCGAACAGTGTTTGGGGACCTGGCTATTTGGCCACCAAAAATGAGTTAAAAATATGAAGTCTTGATAGGTCAAAAGACTTCCTAATTTCACTATTAAGATTCAGTGACTGACAGATCTCTCTGTCACACATTTTTGTAAGACCAGAAACCTAACTTTTTAGAATCCAAATTCAAAAGTGGTAAACATGAAAATTGTAGCTAATATATTAAAATAAATACTGAACCAAAATCAGCCAAAAATACCCTCAGATCATACCCCAAAGATTTTAAGCATTCTCTGTTAAAAACACAATCTTTAGACCCTTTTTAGGCTGTCTGAACCCTTTCTATAAATTGACCAAACTTTCAAACGTTTTCCAAACAACATGCCCTAGCACAAAACATGAAACTTGTAGGGGACAACTTAAACTAAAACCTCACCAAACATCAAACCTAGAACCCTTGAATTGATGCCCCAAAACCGTGGCAAACAGAGCCCCAATTTCTGCGTTTTTCTCTGTAAAATGCTAAACGGTTTTTACTAAAATAAAATTTATGACCTTTTTACCTTAGGAACTGACCTTGATGATAAATATAAAGTTGTAGAAAATAGTTTTTTTCTAATTGGAATTAAAAGTTCAAAAATTAAATCCGTGTCTAAGTACTTCAAAACACTATCGAAATATTAAAACAAGCAATTAAATAATTACCTAAAATTAGCTAAGTGTACTAATGGTGTGTTACTTATGAGACTTGAGTATGTGAACCTTATATGAACTTTGTGAGTAATTTCTGTATGAAAATAATGTTTTTGATGAAATGAACTCATGCCAATGGTTCGATTCTATGTTGTACAAATTGTGATTATGCTTCGCATGCCTGTGCTTAATGTTTTAGCAAGTTGTACCATGTGCCATATCAATTTATATGTCATGCTATGATTAATTGCACACAAGAAGCATATTGCACATCATGAACATTCCTACATGTCATATTGGGTTATCGGAGTCCCTTTCGTATCCTTCAATTGGGTTGGGTGACATGGAAATCATTTATTCAGTGGTTGTAGATCTATGACGTCCCTGGTAGCCATATTTGATATTGAATTGGAGGTTTTTATTACAAAAAGGGGGATTTTAGACACTACGAGTTTGTCACTAGTTTTATTTAGACTTTGGGTTGACACTTAACAAGTATCCTAGTACTTAATGTGGGGCTGTTGGCCCGTATATGGGTGGCTAATAAAACTGGGTGGCCCGCCCCCACGCCATTGCCATTGAGTAAAATGGTTGAGGCATGTAGCCAAGGCAAGCGTTTACTCTTTTCCACAAGGCTAGGATAGGTTAAATGATCAATGTACCATCAAGTCTACTCTGTAATTCTCGGCGTGGAATTCATGATACTATTCTGGAAGAACTTCAGGTTGGGCATCTGCATTGCATTCATCTGCACTACGCACTCGCACTACTAGTCTTATATGTGCTTGTCTTGCTAAAAATGATAAATTGTCTATATCTCTTCCCCCTTAAATTTGTATTCGGCATTATACAATATGTATAGTAGGATATGTTGTTGTGAGTTTGTTAGACGATTTAGAAAATTTTCTTCTAGGCTCCGGCTAATGGCATTCGTGCCACAGGTAAAGAAGAAGGACTTTTTGAAGAAGACGTGTTCACTGAGGAAGAAGACTACGAAGAAGGGGGAGAGTGGCAGGAGCCGGTTATCCCCAACGACGCAGCTTGAAGACGTAGGATGTCTACCTTTTGGATCTTTTGTTTAGTTTTCCATGGGCGTATTATAACTTTTGTTGAAATTTTCTGGATAACTATAATTATTAAATATTTTGAACAAACTCTGAACTATTAATGATGTAGTAACTATCTTATGTATCTATGAATGTTCGGCTAGAATATGTTCGTTATTTATAGCTGCATATGTCCCGACGTTCCTGGGGAACGGGGTGCCACACAACGTCCTCTCAAGCATACAATTCATAGATACATCGCCTTATGGCCTTACAAAAATGGGTTCCACAATCCCAACTATGATCCTCTAGTATAGCGAAAGAATTAGAAAAATAATGTACAATTCTAATCAAAATAACCCAAGAGGTCACCACAATCGTTCTTCTCATTTGATCAAAAGCTTGCCATTATCGCCTGAATTGTGTTTTAAATAACATGAGCTGAGGCTCGTAGGAAATAGACTAAAGATGAACAATGCATGACGTGGCACTGGGATTTTGGGTTTATTTCAAAACTAAAATATGAAATTCAAGAGTTATTTTTAAAAAAATAGTTTAACACCTTGAACATAAAAATGTCTTCAAAATCCTTTTCATGAAAAATGTAATCCCCATTTGATTTTTTAAAAAAACCAAGAAAAAAAAAGTGGGCCACTGATCTTTAAAACTTTTAACCAGAGAAAACAAGGGTTTAAGGGCTAAGGTACGAATTAGGGAAGGTGTTAGGTACCCGTTCGCCCAATCGTGAGGTTCGCCTGTATTAATCATCATTAGTTCTCAAATGCAGGCAAATATAAAAATGGGGGCAATGAGAGAATATCTAAAATCAAATAAACAAAAAAATACATGACATAGGTATATAGAACAGCAAACAAAATATAAAAGAAATCTTAGATACTAAGACATGCAAATTCTAACTAAAGGATTCATGGAGCAAACCGCATATAGTGATAAACAATGAGAAATCAATGAATCTAAACTAACTAGCCCTAATCTTAATGCTAAAGATGCGTAATAAACATAACATGATTCAAACAATGAGTAATCTTAAATGTTTTTAAGCCTTAATCATGCTGGAATACACTGATAATAGCATACTAGTGATCAATAGAATACTATACAAATAGAAACAAACTACTAGACTAAGATTAAACTTGCTAGAAATAAACAGAGATGGCGACTGTAACGTATAAATATTGTGGTCGCAAGAACAAAAACAAAAAAGGTTGCGGTTGTGAGGATTAGAATCACACCCACAAACATATCAATGCATTTGGATCACGACCGCAACAATGGGATATTGCGATTGCAAGGAATGTAAGTACATTTTGATGGATAGTGTATTGAGGTGCTAGTGTACAGTGTAGGCAAAGCATAACTGAGATTGTTTTAATTAAACTGCAATGAAGGTTAACCATTAAACTGCAATGAAGGTTAACCAAATTCTCTACAACAAAATATGCTTTCAACTTTGACGAATAGGGTAATTAAATCTAGTGATATCAAATCTAAAGAGTAATCATGTTCACAATCTTACTAATTAGAATTATCAAATAAACACATGATGATTAAACCTAGTCATAGCAACACTAGAGAAATAACATGCAATTTAGCAATTAATATCCTAAATTAAAACCCAAGCTCCCCACGAGGAAAAAAAAATGTGAGGAGAGAAAAGTCGGGGTTCCATCAGAATACCTGAAACGCGACTATCCAGAGGAGCCCTTGAGTCATGGAACACAGAATCTTTGGTTCGATCCTCGAATAACAATCCAATTCCAGTAGTATGCAGCAGAGTACAGGCGTATTGAGAATTATACTCGATAAATCAATAGTATGTTGATGTCAGTTAAAAGTTATCCTTTTAAATCGTACAAACAGTACATTTATATAAAACATGCCAATTAATGAGGTGTTGCCACGTTCGATTCTCAGACTTGGCTCAACAAGTTTGCGGTCACCAGCTTTAAAGGTTGCGACCATGAGGTGTGAAGTTGCGACTGTCACAAATATTAGGGTTTCCAAGAGAATTTATTGTGGTTGCAACAACAAATAGAATGGTCGTGAGGTTCAAATTTTGCCGTTGAATTACTTAGGCCAGTGAACAATCAGGTCGCAAGGTTTTGAAGGTTGTGGCCTCAAAGTTCAAAAGATGTGATCTTGTGGTTTGGTTTCACGAAAAATTAGATTTGACTTACTTCCCAGCGATCGTGCGGAGATGTCATTCCACTTAGTTTTCATCATCGGACTCAACTGGATAAGCCTCAGATTTGGCAAAGTCAAATTGGGATGTCCATAGTTGCCTTCTTTGACACAACTTACGTAGCAACGTGTGACGTGAGTTATGTCACTGACCCAGAGACAATATCAATTTGACCAAGTTGCCAATCTTAGGCTACAAAACACATAAGCTTACAGATAATGGTGGTCATGCTTGAGATTCCGTCAAGCTGCCTACGTACCCCTTTGCTATGTATCAGACGAAAACGTAGTTCCGGGGAAACTACAAAGGATACAAGATATAAAACATGATGCAGACGCTAAACACAAATAAAAGATATCCTAAAGATCAAGTCAAGACCCAGAGGAGCATAAGAAAACAAACGTGTCAAAGATTGGGTCATGATCTAAGAATTGAGTTGGGGATAAAACAATCGCAAGATCTTAAAAATTACCTTAAATGGGAAGGCAATATAAATTAATAGGTTGAGTCAATATCTAAAAATTCAGGATGAGAATGGGATAAAAATAATTAAAAAGTCGAGTCAAGACTTTGAAATTAAATTTATCAGAGAAAAACCACAAATTAATAGGTCAAGATAAAACCTAAAAATTCAGAGCAAGAACATGGGATAAAAATAATTAAAAAGTCAAGTACAGACTTTAAAATTAAATTTATCAAGGAAAAACTACAAATTAATTGGTCGAGTTAAGAGCTAAAAATTTGGGATGAGAACACGGGATAAAAATAATTAAAAAATCGAGTAAAGTCAATAAAATTAAATTTAAATTCCAAAAGAAGCACCCAAATGTACCCTTAATAGAAAACAAAACCCCCAAAAAGCAATCATTGCAAAACACGGCACACTCGCAACATCCAGAGTTCGCGGTCGTAGGGTCCAAAGCACTAGGTTGCGATGTGACCATTGGGACAAGTTGCGGTCACGAGGATTTTTTCAAACAAAGCTTGCGGTCGCAAGAAAAAGATTCACAAACCAAACGGTCGTAACATATGGATGTTGCGGTCACAACATCCAAGCGCGTTAAAGGGCCCCCAGACGCGCGGGGCAACCCTCACTCTTACACTCTCACTCCCTCGCTAACCTCTCGAACTCTCTCAAAACGCTCTTGGCCTTTCTTAGCTTTATGCAACTTTGAGACTTTCTTTTGCATTTCTCAGTACTTCCCTCACTTCCTCCACGTGGCAGGTCACAGTGACGATATATTCGGGGCATAATGAGGGCCTTCCGTCTTTGATATCTCTTCCTTTGGCGCTATTGGAGGTGCCAGCTCCAGTATTTCTACAAGTGGGACTTCTGATCCTCAGCCCTTCACTACTATGGGAGCGATGGACATTTTGGCGATTGAAGCTGAGCGGTCCATACTTTGTGCTGTCGAGGACCATGATAGGCTGGCATGGACGGCAGCCGCAGCACAGGCAGCTGGTGAAGCCGAGAGTACTGATTTCTTAGATCTTCATATTGGTGAGGGGATTCCCACTCCTTTTAACCCTCGTCACTACGCTTTGGCTCCGAACCACCTAAGACCTAGCAGGATGAGGAAATACGAGACTCCAGTTGATGACGTTGCTCTCGACCTTCTTCTCCGTGAGCCACAGGACCACCTTTCCAACCATAATCATGCGGTAAGTCCTCTTTTCTTCTCCTCCAATTCAGAACATTCTTCTCCAATTCAGAACATTAGAGCATGCCTTGTAGCTTCATATTTGAACATAGATGCATGTTTAGGATCCCATATTACTTGAGATATGGCGTATGTGACTACAGAACTTGTAACCAATTGTCCCAACTATAATAACATATTCAATTTAATAACAGGAACTTATAATGGAAAATGCATTTCAAACATGTTATTAATATTAAAATGACAAACTTGGACATTAAATTGCAGACTAAATAGATTACCTGAGCAACTGGAGATTTTGGGACAAACACTTGGATGCTAGGGTTTAGAACATAGGTGCCCGAAGAATTGAGCTTAGGGTGCCTAAGGAGTAGGGCTTAACAAAACATATAGGTGCCTGAGGAGCAGGGCTTTAGAAAACATATAGGTGCTTGAGGAGCAGAGCTTAGGGTGCGTAGCTCGCTAGGACTTTAGAAAACCTAAGGATCGTCACACACACACAAACATAGGATCGGGTTTTCCGGGGGCACCAAGGCTGAGGGTGCCTAATGAGCAGGGCTTTATAAAATATATAGGTGCTTGAGGAGTAGGGCTTAGGATGCCTGAGGAGTAGGGCTTAGGGTGCCAGAGGAGTAGGGCTTTAGAAAACGTATAGGTGCCTGAGGAACAGGGCATAGGGTGCTTGAGGAGTAGGGCTTAGGGTTCCTAGTTTGTTAGGGCTTTAAAAAACCTAAGGATCATCACACACACACGAACCGTGGGTTGGGTTCACCTGGCGCACCAAGGCTTAGGGTGCCTAGCTCGCTAGGGCTTTAGAAAACCTAAGAATCGTCACACACACAAAAACTTAGGGTTAGGTTTGCCTACTGCACCAGGGCTTTGGGTGCCTAGCTCGCTAAGGCTTTAGAAAACCTAAGAATCGTCGCACACATACGAACATAGGGTTGGGTTTTCTTGGCATACTAGGGCATAGGTTGCCTAGTACGCTAAGGCTTTTGAAAAACTATAGATTATCACACAAACACGAACCTAGGGTTTGAAAGGGGGTTTACTTAACGCACCAAGGCATAGAGTGCCTAGCTTGCTAGGGCTTTAAAAAACCTACGGATCATCACACACACACGAAGCTAGGGTTGGGTTTACCTGACGCACCAAGGCTTAGGGTGCCTAGCTCGCTAGGGCTTTTAAAAACCTAAGGATCATCACACGCACATGAACCTAGGGTTTGAAAGATGGTTTACCTGGCACACTAGCGCTTAGGGTGCCTAGCTATGTAGGGCTTTAGAAAACATAAGGATCGTCACACACACATGAACATAGGGTTGGGTTTGCCTGGCGCACCAGGGCTTAGAGTACATAGCTCACTAGGGCTTTAAAAAACCTAACGATCGTTACACACACACACATGAACCTAGGATTAGGTTTGCTTGGCGCACCACGTCTTAAGATACCTAGCTCACTAGGGGTTTAGAAAACCTAGGGTTGGAAAGAGGGTTTATCTTGCGCACCCGGGCTTAAGATGCCTAGCTCGCTAGGGATTTAGAAAACCTAAAACGCTGTCTAGACTTAAGAATACCTAGATAATGCTTCAAATATGATTAGGATCTTCTTTTTTCTTTTTTAGGCTGGAATATACATTTGCGGCTTCGGTGGCTCTGGTAAGGTGATAGAGAGGTATACAGCTCTCTTGACCCCTAGTCGAGCCTTTATTGAAGCTTCTGACTTCGCACAATTTATACCATTGTTGGGTAAGACCAGCAATGACAGAATATAGCCAATGACCTTAACAGAGAGGTGGTGGAACACTACCAACACCTTTCACTTCACGACGTTTAAGGCCACACTGACCCTACTTGACTTTGCTATGATCACTAGCATTCGGGTTGGTGGTGACCCCATTCCTTTCAATTCCACCATCCCCCAGTCTGTAGAGGCCCTCACCTACTTTTTGGGCACCTACTTTTTGGGCACCATTCTAACCCAGATGGACTAGGGTCGTGTCAAGTACTCGTGGTTACACACCCATTTTTGTCATTTTCAATCTTTGGAGGCCTGCTACTATGAGTAGGTTGCCTGGGCTTTTCTTTTGTACTTGTTCAGTGTCTCCTTATTTGCAAACAAGGAGAATACCGTTCATCTGCATTACCTAGGAGCTCTATTCCATCTAGATCGAGTGGCTTCTTATGATTGGGGAGGTGTGGCTCTCGCCACACTTTATCACTCTATGAGGGTAGTGACCCGAATCTCGTAGGAATTGAGCATGACGGGATACTGGAGGATCTGGGAGGTAAACCATTATTCTTTTTTTTTGTACTTTCTTTCATTCATATATCTATTATCTGTTGTTCCACTCACCCTTTCTTTTGCAGCTCTTGAGTTACAAGTTCCTCGTGATACACGCCTCGGTGAACTCGTATGAGGATTCTTTAGTCATTCCCCGCGTAGCTCAATGGGTGAGGGGATTTAGGGGTATGAAGCTCGAGGGGAAGAGTTAGGACATATTTTGATGATTTTTGGACCGATAAACTCCTATTTAGGTACAACTTCTATCTTTTATTTGCTGCTTTGTTCTAATTACTATTGATGTTTCCATTGATTTGGTCACTATCCTATTCACTAATCTATTCACTGATCTGTTTACTGTTCTGTTCACTATCTTGTTCACTATCCTATTCATTAATCTGACTGGATACCTTTTTCCTTTACAGGTTCATTGGGATGTTTGGCAGTGGAAGGATGAGAGGGTTGGCATGCATCTGACGTGCAGTCATGGTACTTTTGAGTTGCAGTTCTTGCTGGAGGGCCCGTTCTGTCGAGAGTGGTATTTCAGAGAGCGAGTCGTCCAGCAGTCCCTAGGCCTGCATCATTTTTGGATCCCCATGCCGCCTCCATATTTTATGTGCCAAAAAGATCTCATGGGTGCCTCATCATCCTGTTGGAGGTAGCTGGAGCTCCAGCATCTGCTTTTCTAGAGTCGGCTAGAGACTACACGACATGGGCGAGAGGTCATTTGATGGGATTAATGGCTCCACATCCAGGAGCTGCAAGAGATCTACTAACTGGGCCAGGCAAAGCAAGGAGTAGAGGGAGAGAGGCAGCAGCCCCGAGAGCAGGAGTAGAGGCTAGTGGAGCTAGAGCTATAGGTGTTGCTGCTAGTGTCGAAATGGCTGTTGGTGTCGAAGTGGCTGCTAGTGCCAAAGTGGTGGGTCTAGAGATTCCATGGGACGTCCCTACTTACACAGCGGGCCACTCCTTCATCGTTCTAGTTTTGGTTGCTCCGACTCTAGAGTTTCGAGCCGTTATCACTCAAGTTTGTCCTTACACCTTCATTTTCTCCCCCTTTTGTTGTCCTCTTTGTTTAGTTTACTCAAACTACATTTTCTTTTCACAATTTAATCAAGTGTGGGTAGATCACATGAAGCTTCTTCTATTAGGGCAGAGAGCATTGATTTGTTAGCAGGATGCTACTATGCAGGCAGTTGGCATTACCTTTGCCCTAGTAGACATAGTATGTACCTTCTGACCTCTTTAGCTCTTTGTCTTTTTCAATATCTCATACTTATCTTTATCTTCTTTTGACCGCCACCAGCTCCAGTCTATGGCCTAACACAACCGTAGGTTCCAATTCTAGGCCCAGCATGAGGTTGTGGGTCCCGTGCTTCCTCCTGAGCTCGCTATACTCGAGGATTTATTTTATCTTCTTGGAGTCATTCTTGAGTCGTATCTTCTTCTTCTGGTAGTGATAGTGATGACAACGATGATCTGGAGGAGCTGCTTGACTCGTCTAGGGCGATCCCTTCGAACATTGGTCCCTCTTCCTGGCGAGTTCGTTAGAGGCATTAGAGAGTTGAGAGAATCCCCCTCCCCCTAAGTTTATTTATTTCATAGTTTTGTTACATTCTGGTACATTTTGATACACTTAGTTTTTTGGACCTGCATGCCCTAGTTTTATTTGATGATGAGCTAAGGTGCCCCTGCTATACTTTTAGATACACTTGGGCCTTTGAGCCTTTTATTTTTTTGCTTACGTGATTGTGCTTGCATAATCTTTATTTCCACAGATCCTGAACTGTTTTGGTCCAATGAATGTCTTATGTGCAACAAATATGGATGTCTTAATAAACGAAAGAGTGTAGTTCACTGGATATAAGAGACTATAAGGATGCAAAAGAGGTACACTTGCAACCTTTGAAGGTTGCGATCGTAAGGATAGGACCTTGCGATCGCCAAGAATGTCAAGGGTAAGGACACAGTTGCAAGGATTAAAAGGTTGCGGCCATGTGTTGGATGTTGTGGTTGTCCTTTGGATTTTGCGATCGTGCACTCCAAGGTGGCGGTCGTAGGCATCTTTGGTCCTTTTCGAACCTTTTGTTGTTTAGTCTCTTCATCCCCTATAAGTATGAATTGAGGTCCCCATTTTCTATCACTTTCACCTCAATAGCATCCTTTTATAGTTCTCTCTTTGCGTGGATAGAAGAGTTTTCACACATCTAGCATCTTACCTTTGCCTCATTCGGTATCAACTCTCTATTCTCCCTGATAGTTGTTAAGATTAACGAACCACTATTGAGGGCTACTGTATACTTATGGGATCCACAATCCCATGTCTTCCGCTTTGGTCTTGAAGAACTGTGTCCCACCATGGAAAAATTTTCTGCTATTCTGGACCTCACCCTAAGAAAATCTATAGTCGTGCCGACCTTCTTCCTTTCTAATTAGCAACAAATAATACAATTTTGTGGCTTATCCAAAATGGAGGCTTCCCTCTGGACATCTGACAACTCCCTCAACATTCCCTAGATTTTGGAGTGATTTCGTCCTACCGATGATCTCAACGACCTTAGATTTTAGTTACGACACCGTTATACCTTGTGTTTCTACCTTTTTGCCCGTTACCTCCTAGTTTCTTCTGATGGACGTGTTAGTTGCTCACTAGTTGACATTGCGGGTCAGATGTGGTTGGGGAAGGACTTTATTCTGATGGTGCTTGCCGAGACCTTGATTGGTGTGGACGTTGTTCATCGAGGCGCGACTACTACTTTTGCTGGCAGCCCTTTACTTCTTCAAGTATACTTCTTTGGCCCCCCATCCTCCGGGCACGTCGGGACATATATAAATATAAATAAAGGAATATTCTAGCCATTTATTCATATTTACATGCGTTAATTATTATATCATAAAGGAGATCTGAACAGTTCAAAGAACTTAACTTTTACAGTTTCACAAAGAAATTTCAAAAATTTTGCTAAGCACAAGAGAACTGAATATAAGAACAAAAGCAGAGGTCTCGACTCCTCAGAATTCATCAGCGGGATCCACATGCTCTTTGAACTCACCTTGTTCTTTAAAGTGGGTTTCTGTGCGATACTATAGAAATTGGTACTTCGTGTAGCTTAGCGATCTCCTCGATATGAAGCCGTGAAAACCGATCCGCATAATACGTCATCTTTATTGGTAGGTAATGAGCTGACTTTGTTAATGTATCCACAATTCTCCAAAATAGCATCACTCCCCTTAGGTGTTCGAGGGAGTCTGGTTACGAAATCCATGGTATTATGTTCCCACCTCCACTCGGGTACTGGTAACGGTTGTAATAATCTTGTCGGCTTTTGATGTTCAATCTTAACTTGCTGGCATACTAAACATCTTGACACAAAATTCTCTACGTCCTTCTTCATCCCACTTCACCAATATATTTCCTTTAAGTCTCTATACAACTTCATACTTCCTGGGTGCATGGTGTATGTTGAGTTATGCGCTTCATCTAAGACTTGCCTCCTCAACTCCCCATTATTGGGCACATACTATCTGTGACCAAACCACAACATGTCATTTCAAATTTCAAATTATATCTTCCCTTTAGCCGCTATTTTTGCCATTATCTTGACCACTTAATTATCCGCCAATTGAGTTGCTCGAATTTGATCTAAAAAGTTAATCTTAATTATCCGCCACTTGTAAATGCACTATTTTCCCCAATGGTTTTTGACTTAGGGCATCCGCTATGACGTTAGCCTTCCCCTGATGATAGTGAATCATGCAGTCATAGTCCTTAATTAACTCCATCCATTTTCTTTACCTCAAATTCAGCTCTTTCTGGGTGAAAATATACTTCAAACTCTGATGATCTGTAAAGATGTCACAAGGGACACTGTACAAATATTGTCTCCATATTTTGAGCGCAAAGATGATAACAGCTAACTCTAGATCATGGGTAGGGTAATTCTTCTCATGAGGTTTTAATTGTCTGGACGCATAAGCGATAACCTTCTCGTGTTGCATCAACACGCAACCAAAACCTTGGTGTGACGTGCCACTATAAATAACAAAGCCCTCGTTCCTGACGGAAGGGTAAGTATAGGTGCTTACACCAATTTGGACTTCAACACTTGAAAACATTGTTCACATCCGTTGAACCATTCAAACTTGACATTTTTTTGAGGTAACCGGGTCAAGGGTTTCGCAATCAGGGAAAAGTCCCGAATAAAATGCCGATAATAACCAGCTAACCCCAAAAAGCTTCGTATCTCAGTCACGCTAGTTGGCCTTTTTCAAATGAATACGGCTTCCACATTCATTGGGTCCACTTGTATTCCTCCTCTAGATATAACATACCCAGCTACACCCTCGATCCAACCAAAACTCACACTTTTTTGAATTTTACATACAACTTGTGGTTTCTCAGGATTTACAAAGAATCCTCAAATGTTTACTGTGTTCCTCTTCACTTCGAGAATATAACCAAATATCGTTGATCAACACAATTACAAATTGGCCTAGAAATCTTTTGAACACTCGATCCATCAGGTTCATAAATATAACAGGCTCATTCGATATCCCGAAGGGCATCACCACAAACTCCTAATGCTCGTAAACGGTCCTAAAGGTAGTCTTTATATCTGACTTCTACACTTTCAATTGATGGTATCTTGACCTCAAGTCTATCTTTGAGAACACTATGGTTCTTGCAATTGGTGGAACAGGTCGTCTATCCTAGGCAAAGGATACTTGTCCTTAATGGTCATCCTATTCAATTGTCGATAATCGATACACATCCTCAGTGTTTCATCCTCCTTTTTCACGAATAGAACAGGTGCTCCCCATGATGAGACACTAGGTCGGATGAATCCTTTTCTAATAACACCCGTAATTGTTCCTTCAACTCTAGCAGCTCAGCAAGTGACATTATGTAGAGAGGAATAGAAATGGGCACCGTCCTCGGGTAGAGATTAACTGTAAATTGCACTTCTCGATTTAGGAGTAATCTCGGTAAATCATTTGGAAAAAAAAATGTTTAGAAACTGGCAAATCACTGGTACCTCTGAAAGCTTCTTTTCTTCCGTCTCTACGTCCATCACATGTGCCAAAAGCTCCTGGTATCCCTACTTCAACACCTTCAAATCCTTAATTGCTGACACAATATGGATAGGTGTTCTACTCTTGCCCCCTTAGAAAATGAATTCCTTCTCCTCGGATGTCGTAAAGATTACTCTTTTCCTAACACAGTCTAGTGATGCATGGTAGGATGACAACCAGTCCATCACAAAAATCAAATCAAACTCAGACATAACTAAACGCATAAAATCGACCAACATCTCCCTATCTTCTATCTTCAACCCAGAATCTTTACACACACTTTTAATTACAACTCTAGCCTTATGACCATCAAGATTAATACCGCCACTTAAACTTAATGCGTCACTAGGGCTAAACATACCACGTAGACTAAACGCTCCACAGGTACATGCTTACCCATACAATCCCAAATACAACCCTCGTCATACCACAATATATATTCGTATCTTTCCTTCACATACGTACTACTCACCCAACAATACTTTAATCGTATAGTACTAACTCTTGATTCTAAAATCTCTTTCCATCATCACTCAATTCCTTCACATATTCATTGTCGTACAACAGAACCAAAAACCACTTTCGCACTTTAACTCTTTCATCTTAACCGCATGTTACCGAGACACTCGATTCACTTAAGGCCAATTTACAAGAACCATACCCATTAATTCATATAGTTACATTTACGCTTCTACTATTCTCATCCAAACACTTATTCCTCCTGCGTACTCACACTAAGTTGCTTCGCAACTCCACCAAAAATAATAGATTTATATCACCCTTAAACTTCTCAAACATAGAGTCCACACATTCCCATGAGAAAATTTCTTCTCCATATAAGAAACATTTATGCACTAATCTAAACAGGTTTTCCTAATAGGTCACATCACAAAATATTTTCAAAAGCAACTTCCTTGCGACTGACACCGATACCACAACGAAAATTGAATACCAACTCCATACGAGTTACACAGTCTAGATGTCAAACGAATATAAATCGATACTTAAGAACTTACCACATGAAAACCTCAGTTTGTCCAAAATGCGCACTCCACCGCTCAAGCAATTTTCAGCGTCAGCGGGACTAACTGTTTCCACAAACTCCTTGATATCCAAATTCTTGAATTGTTTAACTAAAGAGTTACCGGTCCTTCTAGCCCGCTTTGTAATTCATCTACGCTATGTTCACCCGTCTTGCGTAGTTGTGCGTGTCGAGAACCATCATCCTTGTTCTAATCTAAAAACTTAATCCATTCTTGAACCTTCTACACCTTATCTCCTCATCAGGTATAAGTTAGGTGGCATATCGTGACAACTCTATACACTTCATTTCGAATTTCGTCACAATCATCCTTCCTTGTTCCAGGTCGATGAATTCCTACTCCTTCTCATGCTTATAGTTTATGGGCTTATACTACACGTCGAATGTTTTCTCAAAACGTTCCCAAGTGATTCTCTGGGGTAAAGGAGGTTCAACTCCTGGCACCAGCATCTTTAAGAACCGTTCCATGGCTTTCCACCAGTGGTATGTTTCTCCCCTAAACATAAAAGCTACGAGGTCAAACCTATTATCCGCATCTACCCCCAACCTATCTTGAATACGCACGGCATACTTCAATCAGTTTTCTACTTCTGTACGGCTAAGGGTTCCTATGAACTTCTTTGCACCAAGATCCTTAAATTGTCTGATTAAGGGGTTACTGTTCCTCTCAGCTTACATCGCGATCCAACTCGCGTTCCGTTCGGTCAATCTTACGATTGCCTCCAACATCCTAGCAGTTTGATCAGGTTCAACCAGTCCCACTTGTGGAGATTCTTCTTATTGTGCCTCATTACACTGGTTTGGGTTGAATGACGCTCTGTCCGAGTTTCTCCATGCTCCTTCCTATCGTAGGAAAGCTATAACTTAGGGCTCGACGCAGGAGTCCAACTTACTGACATAAGGATGAGAACAAACTATCTACCAAAGGTTTTGATGCAGGGTTCATCCCCTTAAAAAGATAACCCACCTAGGCTTCACTAAATGACATCAACACAAGGCCCCTCCCGGGTTATCTCCCTAATCTAATAACTTGCTTAGACTTTGCAAACTAAAAGCAATACAAGACCCCTCCTGGGTTATCTCCCCAATCTGATAACTTGTTTAGATTTCCAATTAGGACCCTGCATCTGCAGAATGCATTTCTCAAATGAACCTCAATTCCAGTTAGTCAGATGCTCGAAGGCAAAGGTATGACAACCCCAGGCCTAAACCACTCTTCTCAACAGATCGCGAGATAACACTCTTAACCTATGGTCCACCACAGACCACACTCTAACAAGTCTACAGAACCTATAATCTAGAGCTCTGATACCAAAATGTAACACCTTGCTCCCGCAAGGCACCAAACCTATACAAGGGATGTGATCCCGCCACAAACCGACGGCCAAAGAGAAAGACAAGGGATAAAGATATTAAGAGATCAAACAAGAAACTTCTAAGCAACCAGAACACCTTAATGTCAAAAGAGGTATACATGAGTCACTAAGGATTCGCCATCCCAAGGGCATACATTACTTCTAAATTATCAAAAAAACCTCTAGCGTTTCATATTGTAGACACCCAAATTTGACCCCCTCCAATCTTAGGCGAATTCGATGATGTAAAAAAGTGAATTAGTGCCTCGATACAATCCTCGGGAAGTGATCCAAGCTCGGTATTTGAACTAAAAACTTTCAAACCAATGAAATTTTAACGAACCATCGAAACTTGCTGCCCAAGTAAGGCAACCGCCAACTTTCTTCATGGCGCCCGCTATAGAACTTTGTAGAAACCCTAGCCAAAAGTGGCGACCGCCACCTTTCATCATGGCGACCGCCAACTTCCATTGTGGCGACCGCTATAGAACTTTGTGGAACCTTTCAAAAACATGGCGACCGCAAACTTGTATTATGGCGACCGCCAACTCCAAATGGACTGACGTGTCCTAAAACGTGGCAACATCTCATTAGTTGAAGAATTCTATAAATACCGTACCCCAGCGTATGTTTTCAGTAAGAATTTTGAGTGAGAGAGACTCTGTCGATATATCGATCGATCCCGAGCTCCGACGCCGAAACCTTGCTAAACCTCCGACTAACGTTGAAGCCTTGCTTGGATCACAACCTAAGAATTGGCCCATCGAAGCACATTCCTGACTTGAGTATTCCACAATTCAGGTACTTTGTTTGAATCTCCGTTCTTTCTAACCCTATTCTCTCTCTTTTGGGGTGATTGGGTTACATTTAATTTCACTTTAAATATTCCTTCTTATTTGCATAGTTAATCTTGTTCTTATTTAATTACTTTCATTTAGTTTAATCTTTTAATCCGTTGCT